>AYEL01071530.1:0-50957 GCA_000484575.1 Olivierus martensii
GGGCCGGATCCGGCCCGCGGGCCGCCTTTTGCCCACCCCTGCCATAAAGTGTTTGTATTATACGATAGTTAATTAAAGGAGAGTTGTTTTAAACTGCAGTGTGTGCTAAGTAGTTATTCATTTACTATGAAACTTTAAGCAGTGAAATATATAAGAACTGTTTTAAAAACATTTATATTTGAATAAAATATGGTTTGGTTTTTTTTTATGAAAACAATCTACTGCTGAGTCATTTAAGTGCTAGTTAAAAAATATGAATCATTAAAAGTTGACAAGAGCAGAAGCAACATATTTCAAAGTAAATTACATATTATACAGTTTATTTATGATTATACTAATGTTCAACATAAGTTTTTATTCTTTTTGACCATTAATAATGCATTGAATATATCTGCAGTATAATACTATTAACTTTGATTATTAGTTAAGAAATTCCTAAAAGTTCATTTGTTAAATGAGAAAAAATTAATACAGTGAAACCCCGATTTTGAAACTTTTCAGGGACCGGCCCGAAACATTTTATTAAGAATATTAATAAAATGGTAAATACAGTGAAACCCCAATTTTGAAACTTTTCGGGGACCGGCCCGAAAATTACAGTGAAACCCCGATTTTGAAACTTTTCGGGGACCGGCCTGAAAAGTCGGAACTGCACAAAACGGGAACTCTGATGACGTCATAATAAAAAAGTTATATAATCACACGAAGCCGGAAACTCTGATGACGTCATAATAAAAAAGTTATATAATTAAAACGTAGGAAGAGGGAAAGTTTTACATTGCAAACAAGTAAAGGGAAAGTTTTACATTGCATGTATAAGAAAATGCTCGGACTTCCGAAAATAGACGTTTAAAGCGGGAAAGTCGTACGATACGGGAACGCACGCGAGGGTTTCACTGTATTTTATAATTTTTTGTATCTGCGTGGTAGTTCCCAATTACAATAATTTTGAAAATTAAAATGTTATATTTAATGCTCCTATTCCTGAGTGTTTTCTTATTATTTTTAAAATAAATAATTTTTTAATTTAATATAGACAATAGACCTGATTTATATAGATCTATTCTTACATGAGGTTAGTTTTAGATAACAAGCTAGGCCTGAACCCAGATTCTTCTGAAAAATTGAAGATGTATGGGACTCTGAATTGAATCCAAATCTTCCAAGATAGTAAGCTGCTAGAATAAACACATAAATTGCATAGTAAAGAAGTTGTTTATATGTAACTTCTTAACTATTGTTTAATATAACTACAGTCAAACTACGGATCATGAACAAATTTTTTGAACACACAGCATCTCGGATGACATACTGTGTCTTGAGTTACAAACACGCAAGCCATAAACATAAACATTTTTGATGATAATGCTATATGTTAATTTACAAACATTTTAAAATGTAGATAAAAAAAACACATGACAACTTTTTAGTGAGACAGAGGCCCAATGAGTCTGAAGCAGAGTCAAATGGTGCCAAAAGGCCCCTTTTCAAACAATAGCATTTCACTTCTTCACCATCTTCCACTTTTGCTGTCAACTCTCCTCCATATACGTATGGTAAAATTAAGTTTTCATCTATATTTGATCTGCTTAGTGTTGTGTTTGTTTTTTGTGATAGATTTAATGGTTTCCATTGATTTTGTGTTAAGAACTTGTGCACAAAGTATTGTTGTAAAAGTTCATTAATTTTGTGTTAAGAACTTATGCATAAAGTACTGTTGTAAAAGTTTAAATAACAATCATCTGGAATTCAGGAATAGATTAATTCCCATGGGGAAAATAGTTTCGGTTTATGAATGATCTTCAGGAACGAATTAAATTTGTGAACCAGGGTTGACTCAATTTTTATTGTTATGTAGTAACTTCTTAACTATTCATGAAGATATATCATGTTTTGATTTATGTAAGTTGGGAACTGCCTATAGATAATTTTACTAATTTAATATAATTTTTTTATAAATTATCAAAAATTTTTATAGAGAACAGTATTTCTTAATATGAAAAAGATTTCTATAAACTTTATTTATCATTCTTAATTCTGCTACTAAGATATATATAATAGTGCTTAAAATATAAAATTCTTTGATTTATAAATAATACTTTTTAAATCATGAAGTCATCTTTAACTTTTTATGTTTGTAAACTTTCATCTTTATTAGTCATTATGTTGAATATATAATACTATAGAAAGAAAATTATTATTTTCTTTATTTAATTTTAGTATCTATGATAAATATTTTTAATTTTAAAAATTTATATATCCTCTTGCATTTTAAGAAATTGTTATACTTGATGATAAAATATAAAATGTTGGATTGAATAATTTATTTATCAAACCAACATTTTAAAATAATACTCTCTCTCTCTAAATGTTGTTTTTTGTTTGAATAATTCATAAATATTAACTTGGAGAAATTTGGAAGTAGATAACTTTGGAATAACTTCTTATATATATATATATAATTAGAGGATCATCTACAGTTGCATGACAAATATATATATATAATGAGCCTATTAAAGCCCAAGTGGTGTAACTTCACTTCTTGATTTTTTTACCTAGGGTCAGTATAGTGTTTAGCAAAGGGCATTCTGTTAATAGCACAAATGATGGAAGTCCTAATTCTCATGGCAACAGTGTAGATAGCAGCATAAGTTTTCTCTGTTTGTGGAACCATATAAGTGTTGGCAGCCAAAGTGGTGTAGTTAGGAATTACATCACTGTGCCTGCAACTGCACTGAGTTTCCTATATTGCATTGCATGCAGTGGCAGATTTAGTGGTAAGTAAAAAATACTTTTTGGAAACTTTCCAAATCTCTGATGGAAGAATGACCCTAGCAATTAAAAAGATGAAAAGTGGAGAGCCTCCAGGTGGAGACAAGAGAGGCAAGAAAGTTCCTGCAAATAAAACTCCAGAAGAAAATATGAAAATAGTAAGGGAACACATTTCATTGTTTCCCTCTTATCAATCACATTATATTAGAATCCACAATCCACATAGAAAATATTTATCTGAGGATTTGAATATTTGACTGCTCTATAATTTGTACAAAGACCATGTTGAAAGTCAAGGTAAAAAGCCTATAGAAGAGCATATTTACCATAGAACTTTGAGTTTAATTTGCATTTCCATGCCTCCCGCAAGGACACTTGTATAAAATGTGACACATTTAATACTAAATTAAAGTATTCACAGATGACCAAGAAAAAACAAAGCTTCAACAGGACCATGAACTACACTTACACAAGGCTGAGAGAGCTCGAAAGTCAATGAAAGTGGACACCGAAAAGTCAGCTTCAGATACATTTTATTATGCTTTTTCTTTTGATTTGGAAAAGTTGCTACTTTCCCTCAATTGACATGTCAGTTGGCTTACTACAAACGTAAGTTATACGTTTACAAGTCAATGAAAGTGGACACCGAAAAGTCAGCTCAGATACATTTTATTATGCTTTTTCTTTTGATTTGGAAAAGTTTCTACTTTCCCTCAATTGACATGTCAGTTGGCTTACTACAAACGTAAGTTATACGTTTACAATTTGAGTTGCCACAAGCTGACTTCAAAATTAGCATTTATGTATTGCTAGAATGAAGTGACTGGATCTCAAGGATCCCAAGAACTTAGTGCCTGTTTGGTCAAACATCTAAGAACAAGAGCGCCAGCAGCAAAACACATTGTCATGTACAGTGATATTTTACAGGACACAACAGGAACTGGAAGATTGCGATGACTTTAATGAAGGTTGTTTTAAGTGAAAACAATGACACTGAAATCATAGATCAAAAGTTTATGCAAAGCGGCCATTCTTATCTGCAAAACAATTATGACTTTGGGTCTATAGAAAACTTCAGCAAAAGACAACATATTTTTTGTCCTGATGATTGGTACAATGTTGTTGCCATGTCAAGGGAAAAAAAATCCCTTTCATGTCACTGTAATGTCAAATAATGACTTCTTGTCTGTGGAAAATTTGTTGCAGTCAATCACCCAAAGAAAGACTGATGATAAAAAAAAAACATCCAGTGTCATGGCTGAAAATGCAGTGGATTCGGTACCATAAGAGTGAACCATTCGTAATCCTTTTTAAAAAAACTCTTTCTGAAGACATGGCATTTTCTAAGTTAAATTTCAAGCCATCATCTAAAAAAGGACATCCAAGTTCTCTTGCTAACATACCTCAGAAAAATCTGATCAGAAAGATCTACTTTTCATCCCGCCTGTTACCACATTACTTTGAGTGTCTCCTTATTTCTGACAGTGCTGAAGACATTGGGCCACTGAATGGAGATGACAATGTTGATGATGAGTAAATAAATTATTGTGTTGTTACTGCCATGCTTATTTTTTTGTTATTGAAATCCTTTATCTGTTTATATCACATGTGGTGTAACTTCATTTAGACCCTATACCAGGTCTATAACTGAACGAAAGTTATCAAAGTTGTCAATAAACATTAAAACAAACCTTTTTACACAAATATATATAGAAAGATATTTTAAAAATGTACTACTGAATTTTTTATAGGAATCCTAGTAAAATATTAAATCTAAAAACAACAATAATCTGAGTTACACCACTTGGGTTTTAAGGGGCATGCATATAGTCATGCAACTGCTGCAGATGATCCTCTAATTATGAACATAATTCTTTACTCAGATTTATAAGTCAATTTAATAATCTGATTTATAAATTAAATATGAATATTCCATCAAAAAATTTTGGAATATTTCATCAAATTCATTTATTAATCATAATGGACAATGACCTTATCATTGTATTCAATCTTTAGTTCCAATTAGCTTGAAAAAAAGATATACAAGATTGACTAAAAAATCAACAAATTGTATTTCTTACAATGCATTAAAATTTTTTAGTTAAGCAAAACAAACCAGAAAAGAAATATGCTATTAAAAATTTAATTATATAATATAGTATGATTCAATTTTTCTGTAACTTTGATCTTATTCTAATATACTAAAAACAAGAATTTTGTTTATTTCAGAGTATTCAATTACTAATTATTTGAAATAAGTGAAAGAATATATTAGAAAAGGAAATATTGTGTGTTAATTTTGAATGATATTGATTAAATTTATTAATTCAAAATAATATCTTCTAATTAAATTGATCAAGAAAGGTGGTTCAATGTTTGTTCTTATGTTCAAGTTGCTAGTTTTCATTTGAAAAATAACAACATTATTGAAACTAATATTGAAAGTATTATAAATAATGAAAAAATAAATTATTCTATAGAAAGCAATATAACGTATTCTGATAGGAATAATATTGATGATGAAATATAGCCTGATTGAAATATATTCATGATCTCTTATTACCTTACCATTTTTTATCTTTTTATTCTATTTTTTAATGAAAAATTCAATATCTTGTCACTATGCTATGGGACTTCTTTGTTATCTAGGCTAGTGGTCTCAAACTGGCAGCCCACAGGCTGCATCCAGCTCACAAAGTAATTTTTTACAGCCTGCAAAGATGTTTTTGCCATTTGTTTAAATGTTAGTCAGAAAATTATTACAATTTAATGTTAATAAAATAAAATTGTAAATGTTTAAAGTGTACTGTACTCAACCTGCATAGTGCTGTCATTAACTACAGCACATCTATGAATCATCCCTCACGAAATTTTGCCATGAAAATAATTGCAGTTTGGGAGTACATACGTATTTGAACAGTTCTTTTTCACAGATGAAAATTAATAAATCCAACAAAAGAAATTGATTGACTGCTAAACATCTACAATCTTTAATGAAGATAGTTTCCAGTAATTTGTCCCCATGGCTAGAAATCTTAGCAGATTCAAATTGTCATCAGGTGTCAAGCAGTAATCGAAAAAAAAAAAAAACTGTTTTATAAACTCATAATTATAAAATGTTATTTTCAATATCTTTGTAAGAAAAAATGAAAGTAATTACAAATAAATATTTTCCTTTCATTATAATTTGTTTTAAAAATATTCGGCCCTTCATTTCCTTTCAAATTGTACATTTGGTCCACATGCAATTTGAGTTTGAGACCACTGATCTAAGCAACAAGATCAACTTTTGAAGTATATCTGAATCCTGAATAAGCTGCAAAGAAAATGCAAATTTACTCCAGATGCCCTTTATTATTATGTCAACATCTGTCCGTGAGTTTCCTATAGTCCTTAGGAGTCTATTGAAGGCCTTCCGCCTTCAATAGACTCCTAATATCTATCTTTTTCTTATTAAATTTTATATTGTTTCCATCCTACTGGATACTAAAGAGAAGGCATATCAGTGGCCTTTATAAGTGCCCATATTTGTAATGAGATCTTTGAAAAAATCAAGATGGTATGGAACCTGGAATTGAATTTAAATTTTCCGAGATGAAATGTAACACAATTCCACTTGATTGATTTATTATTTACTGTAAATTGTGGAAATGCTTTGACTTTTCACCCAGAAGTCAGAATCGAAGTGAGTCCTAGATTGGGCAAGACAGATTACATGTGAGATGCAAATTACTCTTAGCTTTAATATTAATTCATTGATAACTAAAACCTGTGGAATAGAATGTTTAGATTAATTTAATCACTGAATTAAAATTGGGTCTGGGGCAATGACATAACTCAGGACAATATAGACTGGGAGAATCTTGTATATCATCAGTTTAGATGAGGATCCAAAATGAAATTATTTTATAGCCTAATCTCAGGTCCTTATTTGATAGGTCAACTTTAATGGTTATAATATGGATTTAAAGTAAAAATATGAAACATTTACACATCTGCCAATTTTAAAAATGAAGCAATAGGGTTAAAAGATGCAATATCAGAATTATTTTTAATAGCAGACACCTATAAAATTTCATGAAAATATGCAAATAGTTTGAAAACAAAAGTTATTAATGAGGATAAGCAAATGGCATGGTGATCTTATATACTTTACTCTTCTTTGAAAAATATACTAAAAATTAAGTCCCTTAAAATAACATATATTCATAAAAAGAAATGTTTAGTTATCCTGAGATTATCATCAATTTATTGCTGTATCAGATTGCTTTTAAAAATTCCGCTAAATATTTTAGTAAAATTTATATATGTATTGAATATTTATTATTAATATTAAGAAAATAGATTTTACTAAGTGTAGGTTGAACTGACTTGAAAATACTCATTATGTTTTGAATGCTAAAAAAATATACAAATTAAACAATGATACAATGGTGCCTCATGATTCAACACTAATCCATCATCGAACTAATGTCGAATTGCAGAACAGTATTTCCCATATATATGGAAAATAGATTAATTTATTGTCGGATGCCTATCCTACTCCTCTAGCTAGAGAGAGAAAGAGATACAATATATTATTTACTTTACTATATGTGTATTATTATTGTATAACACAATAAATTACAAAATGCACTATTTTATACATAATACACTCAATGTATTAGCCCTAGGATGTTGGATTTATCCTGTTCTACCTTTGAATCTGTGAAACCAAGCTTTGACTCTCTTTACATTTCTCTGTTTGATCTGACGTACATCCCAGTTTTCTCTTCTGTAATTCTTTTGAAAATTAACTTAGCCTTCTTATAGATCATTGCCTGAATTATTTTATCTCTCTTCATCTATCTAATGCAAGGAAGCAATTTTTCCATCTCTTATCTATAAAAGGATGATTAAAGATCTATTCTTGTCAGAAATCTTCATTGTTCCAGTAGACACTCTAGCATCCATAATCTTTTGAATTACATCTACCTTTCTGCACATTATGCTCAATCAAGTTTTCTTCTTTCCTGAATTATTCCTCTGTTCACTTCTCTGAACCTATCCCTAAATTTCACTCAAGAAAATAATAACTACAGATGCATAAATTTTTTTATTTTCTGAAAAATGCAGAATTGAAAATTAAAACCAATAACACAACAAACACCAAAGCACCCCAACAAGAACTGACCAATAACAAATGACATCACATAATCCCATGCACGCACATGTGCCATTCCATAAAACCTAACTGTCAAATTGCAGGACATTGAATTGCAAGGTACCATTGTATCATTTAATTTGTGATCAATCAGATTGTTTAATTTATTCAATTTTTTGCATTAAACTGTATGTGATGTTTGATTCTTCATGTGAATCTACAGGAATTTTATTTTCATTAATGACTATTATTAAATAAAATTATAATACAATAAATTCATTTATATTATTCAAATATACAAATCTATCACTCTCTGAAAGCTATATATAGCAAAAAAATTAATAAATATATTAATTGTATAACAGTGTAGACAAAAAAAATCATTTTATAATAACTTTTTTTTATTTTATATTTTAAATGTTAGTTTTGAATTACAATATTTTATCAAAATATTATAGATATGGTGGAAAGATCTGAAAATAAGTCAGACATTCTAATGAGACTTAAAGCTCCTGAAGGATCAGGTAAGATAATTTAAGCCTTTATTAAATCTGTTTTACTAAATTCTATTACTAAAGCATTTAAAAAAATTAGATATAAATTTTTATGAGAAGTAAAATTAATATCATCAAATAATTATTTGATACTAATTTTACTTCTTATAAAAATTTATTACAGAATGAGTATCCCAAATCTGAAATACCTGAGATTGAATGTTTTCAGATTTTGGATTTTTCTGAACTTTGGAATATAGACTATGATAAAGTTGAAGAGAAATGAGAAAAATTCCTTCTTGTTTTTTATATTAAATAAAAATATAAATACAACCAACAATATAAATGTATTTATTTATTGTCTTTGAAAGAATCTTATCACTGTTGCCCATGGAGTTATCACTATCAGACTTTTTTGACATTTTTTAAAGATATATAAACAATAAAACAATAATAATTAGTTTGATAGTTACTGAATTTAAAAATAGTTAAAATTCAGTAACTATCAAAACATTAGTCATTTCAAATTGACAATGTTTTGATAGTTATTGAATCATAACAATGCATCACAACTGTTTGAGGACTATTGTCATTTTTCACTGCAAAAACAATGGTCATTGCCCCATCCGAAAGTGTTCCTTGCTGTGATAGTGAAGTTAATTTCAAAATATTTTGAATTGGAATAGTCAATCTGTATTTAGTTTGTTTTTAAATAAACTTATGATTTAAATATTTAATTTTTATGGTGATTTAATTGATAGACATTTTATAAATATATGAATTAATATAAAATTTTTATTTAATTTATATTTTTTAAACTGAATAAGTATATTTTTTTATAAAATTTTTGTGTCAAATATATTGAATAAAAACTATATTATTATTATAGAATCACTCTAAATTAACCAATTTTTTTTTTAGTATGCCTTTATTGTAAAACAGATTCAAATGATGAACTTCTTTGTGGCAACATAATTGAAAAAAATGGAATTAAAATCCATTATTATTGTATGGTAAGAAATGCTTTTTAATTTTTCGTAGAAATATTGGAAGATTTTAGAATTGTGTGTGTATGTAAATATATATGTAATGAAATTTTTTTTTATAGTTGTTTTCATGTGGATTAGCTCAGCAGGAAGATATAGAAGAAGGAATTATTGGATTTAGGTTTGATGATATTCAGAGAGAATATCAGCGTGGGAGACGTTTAGTAAGAATAATTTTAACTTAATTTTTTTTCATTGTTATAAGTTTAAAATGCCAAATTTTAATAATTTATTTTAGAAATGCTCTTATTGTAAAAAGGCTGGTGGAACTATAGGATGTTATAATAATTTATGTAGAAAATCTTTTCATTTGCCCTGTGGTCTGAAACATAACTCTTTACATCAATTTTTTGGAATATTTAAGTGAGTACTAAATAAGAAAATCAGCTATATTAATCAATTTATGGCAAGATTATATTAATGGCTAATTTAGTTTGCATTAGGGGTGAGCAACCTCTGGCTCACGGGCCACATTATTTTATTATATCTAATACCAATGATATGTATACTTACATATCTGTACCTTCCCCTTTTTTAAATAAATACTATATTATCAATTGTTTTTGTTTTGGCCCGTAGTCTCACCATTCTATTATCAATTGTTTTTGTTTTGGCCCGTGGCCCACCATAAATTTTTCATACAGCTCCTTACAAAAAAAGGTTGCCGACCGCTGCTATAAATTATTATTTTTCCTCTACAAAAAAAGTTGCCCATCCCTAGCTTAGACTAACGGATAGTAATATAAGGTTGCCCACCCCTGCTCTACAGCTTTTTCATTGCATGGGAACTAGAAGGTTTTCCACCCTTGGTTTACACTAATTTTTAAGATATATTTTCTAATTTAGATTGATCACTCTTTTAAATTCTACCAGATAAAAACCAAAGAATAAATTTTATATCAAACTAAAAGTTAAAAAAGCATTAAAGTTATTCATTTCAGTTTAAATGAGTTTACATAAATTATTAATTCTAAACTTTTTATTGATTATTTAGGTAGTAAGATGAATATTGAAATGTATTTGAATAGTTATTGCCTTTATAATCACTGTATTTTTTATATTAATTTTGTTTAAAATAAATTCATTTTTTACAAATACTATATTTGCTTTTGTATTGATATATTGCCTTTTTATTTAGAAATAAAAATTAAGAGAAATTCATGTATACAGATATTTCCTGACTTATGCATATAATTGAGATGGAAAGTTTTTTCATAATTCAAATTTTGCATAAAATTTTTAGTTGAAAAAAATCAAATATTATTAGAAATAGCAAACTATTTATAATTGTGCCTATACCATATTAAGATGTCATATTGTTCAGACTGAAAAAGTCCCACATTGAATATCATCTTACCAATATGATACCTAAGATCAGGGATGCACAAACCATGAAATGCATGCAGCCTTCCGTTAATTTGTTGGCAGCCTGCTTCACCATGTGTTATTTTAACAAATCAAACAATCAAATCAAATACTATTTGTAGTTTTGAACAATGCATTTTATACCAATATGATACTTAAGATCAGGGATGCACAAACCATGAAACGCATGCAGCCTTCCATTAATTTGTTGGCAGCCTGCTTCACCATGTATTATTTTAACAAATCAAACAATCAAATCAAATACTATTTGTAGTTTTGAACAATGCATTTTCAAATAACATTTTTCTAATTTGAAATTATTTTTACAGTGATTTGATGATAATGTTTTTAAACAATAAGGAAAAATAATTATCATATTTGTAATAATAAACATTTTTATTTTGACTGTATTTGTGTGTGAAATAGGTAATTTTAAAAAATTATACATGTGCACAAGGTAGTACTGTCCTTAACTAACAAAAATTTATAAGCAGTTTTGTGTTTGGCTATTACAAATGTCAAACCTAACACAAAAAAATTGTTAAAAATCAATGCAATATCATACATCCAATTAAAAATTCTTTAAATAATATAATAATTGATAGAATATTTATAATTATTATTGGAACAAAAATTCAGTTACATCTAATTAAAAATTCTTTGTTTACTTTTGATTAATTTGATTATTATTGGAACAAAAATTCAGTTACATCTAATTAAAAATTCTTTGTTTACTTTTGATTGTTTCTTTGTAACATGTAATTAATAAACATGATATATAACTTTGGTCATTTTTTTGATGGCTCTTCTATAAGCCACACAGAATCGATGCAACCCTTGGTCTTAGCAAGCTTGTGCATCCCTTCTTAAGATCAGCAAACATTATACAAAACATAAATCAAGTAACAGGTCGTTTTTTTGATGGCCCTTCTATAAGCCACACAGAATCTATGCAACCCTTGGTCTTAGTAAGCTTGTGCATCCCTTCTTAAGATCAGCAAACATTATACAAAACATAAATCAAGTAACATAAACTTTGAAATGTTATAAACCAGAGGTCTCCAAACTACAAGTATATGATAATAATTATGACCAATATTAGTTAATTCAGAAGAGAATATTTATAATTTAAAAATATTTTATTATAATACTGTGTTCTTAAATATGTAATTTATTATTTTTAGATCATACTGTGAAAAACACAGGCCTATGCAATCAGTTCCACAAAGATATTTCTAATTTATAATTTAAAAATATTTTATTATAATACTGTGTTCTTAAATATTTAATTTATTATTTTTAGATCATACTGTGAAAAACACAGGCCTATGCAATCAGTTCCACAAAAGGAACAAAGTGGTAAATTAACATTGTGCCCTATTTGTCTTGATAAAGTTGAAGCTAAAGTAACATTTGACAATTTACGGTCCAATTGTTGTAAAACTAGTTGGTTTCATAGGCATTGTATACAAGTATGTCATTACTTCTATTTTTCTTATTGAAATTTCTGAATTTCATTCTCTAATAGTTTTGCTTAATTTATAATCTTTTTTTCAGAAACAAGCATTAAGTGCAGGCTACTTCTTCAGGTGTCCTCTCTGCAATAATTGTGAAGAATTCAAAACAGAAATGAGGACATATGGAATTTATATACCAGAAAAGTAACTGTTTAATCATTTTTGATGAAGAATTATTGAAATATATTTCTAACTTCTAGTATTGTGCATTCTTTAAAATTTTTGATTATTCATCTGAGACGTTTTAAAATATAGAATCAAATATTTTAATTTTTTATATATGCATAGCCTTAAAATTATGGAGAGGCTGGGACTGGTTGTAAAATTAACTGGTGTTTATTTTATCATAAATGATAAACAACTGCTATTTTGCAAAAAATTATGTAGCAAACGAAAATTTTCCCAAAATATACCATTGCTATAATGATCTAAAAGCCAATGTGATAAGATAAAACTACAGGTAGGCCTCGATTAATGCGAATAATTGGTTCCACGAATTTAGATGTTTCTTTAAAATTTTTGATTATTCATCTGAGACGTTTTAAAATATAGAATCAAATATTTTGTGATTACAATTGAATATTTTATTTATAAGATACCAGGTATTATAAAGCTCACAAAAATGAAAACGCAATTGGAAAATTCAGGATTTATATCAAGATTTTTTCTACTTCTTCAAGAATATCTCGGATTTAGGTAAATGAGAAAATTTTTTTGATTTCTATAATATCTTTAATGAAATATATATCATTGTAATATTTCAGGTATAAAATACCTTCAATTAGTTGGAGAGAAAAAAATAAATATTTAAAGCAAAATGTAATATATGCAATTCATTATTCATTATTCTACATTATAAGATTTTCAATTTTCAATTTAATATGATTTTTCTGTTTCAGGAAATTGATTTGTGCTTTCCAATAGAGCAATCAATTCAAAGATCAAAAATAATGGATTTTTCTCAACCTTTTACTATAGATGCAGTGAAATTTGTTGTCAGTAAACCAGCAGAATTATCAAAAATTACTGCTATATTAAGACCATTTCTTATTCAGGTAGATTTTATTTCATATTTTTATATCTATTAACTATTATTAAAAGATTTTGATATATTTTCTATTTATTGTTAATTAGAAAATGATGATACATTTTTTTCCTTAATTTATGAAATGAAAACAAATTAGTCATCTGCAGAAATATTCACACGTTAGTAATTAAAATAATTATAATGTAACTGTGGGGCAAACAAACACGCTAGTGATATATTTTAGAATATTTCGAATATGCTTTGTTAAAGCAGATTCTAATATTTATTATTATATTCAATAAGGTATACGTTATTGAAACACCTAGCATTTACTTTTGTCAGTAGCGCTAAAATTTTGTAAAAATTAATTTTAATAAAGAATTGCATACTGTCCATTTGTCCCACACTGTAGGGGACAAACGGACATCTGTTTTTTTGAATCACTAGTCTCACTGAGAGAATAGTGGCAAACAAAATATGGTTCATTTCCATTTTCTTTACATGATACATGTCTTTTCACGTAATATAGGCCTGGCGTGCAATTTATATTATTTTTATATAAAATTCTGTATTCCTGGCAAATATTTTCTTCATAGAATTTTAAAGAAGTTATAACAGAAATTTATTAAAATACTATTTGAGTGTCTTTCCCACTGGTGGCATCAACTTTGTTTAAAAGCTTTCACCATGAATATAACGATTTCATCAACTAATTATCATCGATTTGAATTTTTTCACCCGTTACCAATCATATCTGTAAAAGTATAATTAATATAGAGAATGCCAGTATATAATACGTGATACAAGTAATAGAATGCCATCTATTAATATAAATATAAGCGTCTTATAAATAACATTTGATAAAATACATATTTAAAGCTATAGATGGCAAGAAACACACCTGTCCTTTTGCCCCACCATCAGTTTTGCGCTTTAAAGCTATAAAACTAAAAAATAAATGGTAGTAGCACATTAGTGAACATTAACGATAGGAAAGGCTTTTAAGTTACTAAGCTACCAAGCATAACATTTTTGAAAGTACGATTATATATAAAACCCTTATTTAATAAAACAAGTTTTACTTCATGGCGAATTTAAATGAAAATCTCTTCTTGACTGAAAAAGTTTTTTTAAGCTTAATTAGAAATTATTAGAAATTTGTTAATTCCACATGAATATAGTACCTGTTCTTTCAGTTTATATTTACGACTTCGATTTAATATTTGACAAGTGACTTCATTCTATATTATATGTGTTTATTGTGTATATGAAATTACCATTAATTTATGTTAGATAGATAATGCTATTACATCAAGAATTACTATTTTGCTTATATATGAAATGTAAACAATCTCCTTCAGTCTAATAGCTATTTCTACCGTATGTTTGGGAGATATATATTTTTTGAAAAATACCGGACAATCACCCTGTCCACCGAAAAAGTTGCCATCATTAGGAAAAATGATATTATAGCTACTGAATGAATTCAAGTTAAATTCATCGAATGCTTCAAATAAATTAACTTTTAATGTTTCAACTTCTTTGAAGAAAGGTATAAGTAGTTATATTTGATGATGACCATATATATTTAATCTGTTTTTTCATCTTAGACCAATTGTAGACATTGGTCCAAACATCAAATATTACAGTTGGTTCAGTTTTAAATATCTTCAACCCATTTCTATAATTTTCAGACAATTGCTTAATGTGTTCGAAAATTAAAGTTATGAAATGAGATACTGTCCATTGTTATTTTTAATGTAACTTCATTTGTAATCACTTTATTGAAACTTAAGGCTTATTAAATGTTGGGAATAATATTACAAATGCTTTCGATCCAGTTACGATTGTTTTGAAACAATTCTCTGGTAAATATGAAGTATGAATGATCGTTTTGAATTATGCACAGCATATATAGACTACGACAAATATTAAAACAAACTGAGAAATTTTATAATGAAGTAGCAAACATTAATTCAAAGTGGCAAATATTAATATTAGAGTAGAAATTTTTCTTTTATTTCATAGCGCAGAAATTAGTGGCTAAAATATTTATTATTGTTTCATATTATTTTCTTTTTATTGTAAAATTGTAATATTTTTATAGCATTAGATATATAGCATAATGATTAAATATATTAGCATTTACAATTTTTTAGACGATATTCATAAATTAAATTTTTTTTTCATTTCAATTTATTTTATAGCGTTTTAATAACATCCATTTTTTACTATGTATTTTTTCGTAATATTCTGTTCAGTATCAAAAATAAAATAAAAAAAGTACAAGCATATTTTTAAATAGAAATTATTGATTTATATTATTTAATATAATTAATCACTAGATGTTCTGAAACAGTCGATGTTGAGTTCTTTAAATTACAAAACACACAGGCAAAGTTCTATTAACATTTGAGATTTTAAGATAGCATATGAAAATTAATCAAATGTTTCAACTATATTTGCATGAAAAAAAATATTTAGACAAAACGTACATATTTACTTGATGCCTTTATTATTTTGTAAGATAGCCTATAACTGAAAAATCTATAAAACTAGAAGTTTGAACTAATTTATTTTTATACAATAATTTTTTCGTTTAATTCTAATGATTTATAGATTAAAAGAGATTTTGTTTTTAAAATAATAACTAGCATGTCAGAAAAAAAACCCATTAAATATAAAAATGTTCTCAACGACATATGTCAATTTGATCATGAAATATGTTGCGCCTTTAATATAGGTTTTACTGAAGTTAAGCTGTATTTGCAAGAAAGTTATCAAGAAATGCTAAGTTTTTCCGGAAGAGAGAAATACAAACATTTTTCATGAATTTGAAGTAAACTAAAATAAGTGAAAAGTTTTATTAGTAAGAAATTTGTTTAGAAAAAATTTTAGTTATAAAAATTAAACGCATTTGATTGAATTTTATCCAAATTTAATTTTTAAGGAACTCATATAAACTTTATTTGAATGGCTCGATATCAAATAAAGTAGTACTTCTTTTATTTTTAACTATTTCAATGCAGGACAAAAAATAATAAAATTAAAACAAATGTATATTCATATCATAACACAACAAGAGTATTATTATAATGCTTATCCATATAATATACAATGGAAATTTTAAATTTTCCGTTTGCATGGATTAATAAATAATGATTTATCTAATTTTAGTCTCTATGGAAAAGGAATAAACAGATATTATGATAGCTGTGTAATATATGTTATTACAAAATAAAATTTTTTTTATTAAAATTCATATTTTACTTGAAAATTTCATATTTTAATAATCTGTTTGTTTAAGGATTTGTGAAAGAAATTATTAAATAGTGAAATTATTGGACACTTTAGGTGATTAAGAATAATAAACTTTAATATTATTTTATATTCGTTATAAATTATATTAAATAATCTGGTAAAATAAGTATAGATTGATATCTTATAATACATTTTATTTAGAAATAGTTATATTTTAACAAAAATTAACAAAATTATAAAAAATAGTTATATTTTAACAAAATTTTACAAAATTATTATATTTTGTTTATAATAATTGATAGTAATTCTGGTATTCCTATACATAGTTAGATAAATTATGAAATGATTTATGATTAAATTAATAAAATGAATAAAGAAGGAAATATAAGCTTAGTCTCATCGAATTTATTTTGGCTCTGGGGGCCAAATGGTGAAGGTGAAAACGGAAATAATAAAAGTGCAAAAGATGCTAACTATTTGCTAACGAGTGCAAAAGAAAAAATTCGAAACTGGGGCTAGTGTGAAATTAGCCCCTAAATTTCTTTTGGCTTTTAGAACTAAACGGTGGGGGTACAGACGAAATACTAAAAGTACAAAAAGGGCTAACGAGTGCAAAAGAAAAAGTTAAAAAATTCAGAATTGAGGGACCAACTTCACACATGTAGTTTTCTATCTTGTGAATTAATTAATTTATTAAAAATAATAAGAATAAAACTTTTATAAGGGTTAAAGATAGAATATGTTTCAAATATCTTTATATTTCATTCCTATAATTTATATCTTTTTATCATTTCGAAAAAATATATTTGTACATACAATTTACATTTTTTTCGTGAATAATTATTTATAAAAATATAATTTATTTATTTTATAAATATTTTATTTAAAATTTTAATCAATTTTTATATTGTCTTCTTAAATGAATATACAGCAATAAAATATTTTATTATAGGTATGGATAGCTATAGTTCTTATATTCCTAATATCGATAATAATATTTACTATAATATTTCGATATGATGCAAAATTGCGTAAAAAAAAGTACGTGAAAATCAATGAAATTGCCTGGGCACTCTTTGGATCGTTAACTAATCAAGGTTAAGTTATATTTTTTACTTTGTCTTTTATTTATGCGTATTTACTAAATTATTATTTAAACATTTTATTTTGATATTACAGGAAATGATTTATTTTTTCCTTCTGGTAAAGCTTGCCAGCTACTTATTTCAGGATGGCTTCTGGCAACATTTGTCATTACTTCCAGTTATAGTGGCGCTTTAATGTCTTTCATCACTTTTCCTGGTCGAGAATCTGTTCCTCGAACATTTTCTGAGCTAGTGAAGATGGTCAATCATGGGAGTTATATTGTAAGCACGAGCTTTAAGAGTCCGATCCCGAAATTAATTTCTGTAAGTTTCAATTTTAATTCTTATCAAAGAAAATTTCTCTTTCTACACTAGTACATTATATAGTATAAAATTACATCAGTGATTATATTGATGACTTTTTCATTCTAAAGTTCTATCCGTTTTTATAACTTACCTTAAAATTTTAAAAATGTATTTCAAAAGTAAAATGTAAACAGTATAAATATAAATATAAAAGAATTTCTCATTTGAGAAATTTTTGTATAAAAATATGGGGGATCAGAACGATAGATCGTAGTGATTAGCCCGTCGTCACTCCTCCTATTTTCCTCGGTCGTAATTATACTAAGACAATCATGGGGAAGGGAAGATAGAGGAGAAAGACGCTTGTTAAGATAAATATATCGAAGTACGACGACATAGCGCGTCACATTTCGATCATCGGTGGACTTTCGTCCCCAATAACAATAAATTTCAGAAGAAGTTTATATCAGGTGTCCGCCAAATAGTTTAGAAATTGACATCAGCTCGGCAAACATTTCGAGAAGAGAACATCTTAGCCCTCTCCAGGGAAAAGAATGAGAGAAAGGTCTCTGTTATTCAAGAGCCCGTCCCGCCCTCGATCGGGGTTTCTCTATGTTTCTTCAGATGGTTTGCTTATGTTTCCTTACGTTTGCTCTTCCGTGTTCTCCGATAGCCTCCTCGCTGGTTCTTTCTGTTGATCATTCTTTGCTCACGTTTCATTTTATAAATTTTCAAATTGACAAGGATTATTATATTTAGTCCACGTCTCAAGAAAAGACAAAATATCTAACTTGTAACTACCAATTAATTCATTAATTAAACTTTTTTTATTATTTAAGCTTTGAATATTAAGACACAATAAATACAAACCTCGGGAATTATAATTTGTTATGAATTCATCAGAATACGGATAAAACATCTAAGTTAATTTACTTGTAATTTAATGTCATCTTTACTTGTAATTTTTATTACTGGAGTATTATCTTCTATCCTAATAAATATTTGACCATTCTTTATCCAAGTATATTTTAACTTCTTATTTGATTTCAGTTGTCTTAGTTGATAACAAATGCATCTATATATGTAAATTCTCATTGATATAAATTCTATGTCCCTCTCCACCTATTCCAAAAGTATCAGTATATAAATTGTATTTATTTGTTTTTAGCTTGAATAATATTTTCTGTTTAACAATACAATTAGTAAGCTTAACATAAATTATTGGCGAATGATGTTGATTCGGTACGTGCCTTTCTATGCGATAAGCTGCCAATAAACTATTCATATCAAAATTTTCATCTATACTCAATATAATTTTTTCAACAATGTTTATTGTATTTTCATTTAAAAGCTGAGGAACACCATGCAATTCCATTATATTATTAGATTCAGTTTGTTTTAATTGTCTAATATAGTTAGTTATGTTCTTTAATTGTTTATTATATACATTTTGGTTTTTTTTAATTGATCCGACATCTTTTCTTAAAACTCCTATATATGCGTTAAAATTTATAAACTTATTAGTCTATTTCTTCAATTTTAGCTCAATAAAAATCTAACGCTTTACATAACTCCGAATTAGATAATTTTATTACTTTTTTTGTATTATTCAATTCAGTAAATATTTTATCTAATTTTTGATTTAAGGCACTTATTTGTTACATTGAAGTGTCTAAAATAGGAGAGAGAATTCGGATTTCATATTGTTGTCATCTTGCTTAGAGATATCATAATTAACATCTTTTTCAGTAGTAGGAATGGAAGAACGGTATCAGTTATTGGTTTCGATTTAATTGATAAAGTTTTACCTTTACATGGCAGACATTTTCAATCTTCTTCATTTTTCTTGTTTAATTTATAAAAATTACGTCTAGTAAAGTTTACACAATCAAAATGATATCGTGTACCACAAATCTTACATTTAATAGAGTCGGTTGGTTGAGATACTTTCAAATCACAACAGCTACATTTATCCGCTATCACACATTCGCGCCATCTCGTCCAGAAAACTAGTTTAAACTCTATTTTAAAGCTTCTTTATTTTTTCTAGCAAGCTATCACTATACCTAAGCGAAAATCTTCACCATCCAAAAAAATGATACAGATATTGAATTAAAAACAATATTCTAAGTATATATTTATCTAGTATTTTTCAAAACTATCTGGAAGAAAATACTGTTTTCCAAATTATTTGAGAAATGGAATACTATTCCATTGAATCCACACCTTTTGCCCAATATGGGAGTTTGCACCTTTAAATAATTTTTTATATTACAGGATAGTTATTTAATGATGTAGCCATAGTTTATATATGTTATGTGGCAGGGGGGTTCAACTTTTTTACTATTCGAGCTACTTTTCTATACTAACAAGGAGAGGACACAGCTGACTACCCACCGATTTTGATGAAACTGAACTGATGTAAACTAGAATAGTGGTCTCGAAACTTTTTTGACTGCATATCCCTAAGACTGAAAAAATAAATGGCGCGTACTCCAACTGATTGTGCAGATATCTATTGTAATTGGTGTTTTAAAGAGTGGTTTCCAAACTTTTTTGACTGCATACCCCTAAGACTGAAAAAATAAATGGCGCGTACCCCAACTGATTGAGCAGATATCTATTGTAATTGGTGTTTTAAAGAGGAAATAAGGCCTTATGTAATATCCAAAAAAGCTATAATTGAACATTATTTTTATTATGAACATAGATGCTTATTTATTTTTCTTATTAAAATTTAATGAGAAGAATGGGCTTGCATTTGTTTAATAATTTCTGAAAATGCTGGTTTGATGTTATCTGACACTGCGATACGAAGGTCTGGTTCCAAGTTTAATTTATTTCGATATTTAGTTTTAATACTCAAGTCAGTGATCTAGCAGCTTATAGAGTTTACAAACAATATATAAAAAATGTTTTCACTGTACCCCCAGGTATCGTCTCGCGTACCCCCTGGGGTACGCGTACCACACTTTGGAGACCGCTAATCTAGAACAAAAAATATCGAATCGAGCCTTTGTGCCAATGCGCCTTATAAATAAAAATATTAGTGTTTAAAATTTAGGTTTCGGCGATCTTAAGAAATAAGAAAGAGAAAGAGAGCATTTCTAACGCTACGCTCGTAGCATAGTGTGTTCGTTCCGATCCCGTAATCTGGAGGTGGCAGTTTCAAGGACCGTCTCTCTCTGACGTTTATTTTTTATTTTAAAAAATAATTAAATTCACATAATTAAAAGAAATTTTTATTTTATTTGATTTTTTATTAATATTTAATGTATTGAAATGTAGTTATTATATTATATTCCTAATAAGATGACATAAAAATCGGGTATACAGAATGTAGTGTTTAATATTTCGTATTTTTAACATAAAACATACATAATGTGTTGAATTAAATCACAAGGAATAAAATTAATGTTTTACGACAAAAATACAAAAAAAACATCCTATTACACCAACTCGTATTCCTCCTCATTACGTACGTACATCATATGTGAACGATAGTAGAAAAAGAAATTTTTTACAACTTTACTCACTGTCGACATCAGATGTAATTTCTGGAGACTGTTTACATAATTTCCATATAATAAAAATAAAAATTTCTTTTAATTATGTGAATTTAATTATTTTTTATTTTTTAAAATAAAAAATAAAGTCAGAGAGAGACGGGACTCGAAGCCGCAACCTAGAAATTACAGGATCGGCACGAACACACTATGCTAAGAGCATAGCGTTAGAAGTGCTCTCTTTCTCTTTCTTATTTCTTAAGATCGCCGTAACCTAAATTTTAAAAGCTAATATTTTTATTTATAAGGCGCATTGGCACAAAGGCTCGGACCCGTATTCGATATTTTTTGTTCTAGATTATATCAGTTCAGTTTCATCAAAATCAGTTGGTAGTCAGCTGTGTCCTCTCCTTGTAAGTTATTCGGCGATCTACTCTCTTATATAGATAACGTTCTCCGAACTTAATATTTGATTACTTGCAACTATGCCCTCACTTACTTCGGAGAACCCATTCTCCCACTCCTAGAAACTTTATTTGTGCATTTAAAAAATTATTCATCACTTTTAATTATTCTAATTCAACAAATAAAACAAATACAGTAGAAGCCGCTTATTAGAATCACTTTGGGACCATCTATTTTGATAACAATAACCGATTGATAACATTAAGCAGTGCATGTCAAAAGTATAATTTTCGATTTCTTTTTATTTTATAGTATATATTGTACTTTGCTGTTATATACATTGTAATCTCGATTCACCGTTTACGTCGGGACTCCGAAAAAACTATGGATACGAGAAAATAATAGATGCGGGAATATAAAAAAATAAAAAAATGAAAATAGTATTATTAGCGTTATCTTTTAATCTAATATAAAGCTCTATAATTGATCAACGAACACTTAATGAACTTTATACTGTATATTATGTAATCAATTAAGCGAGAAAGTGAAGTGAAATGATTACACTTAATGTTACCAATTCCAGTATACGGAAAATTACGAAGAACTAGAACACTAGTAAGAAAATTCTTATATCAAAAATAATTTATTTTTTCAATAAAGAGAATTATAAAGTTATTAAATCTCTATAACAGCAATTTTAAACTATATATTTCGTCATAAAAAAATACATTAAAAATCGCTAGATCTGGCAACAGTAAGGCCGCCCCATTGGTAAGGGCAAGACGTGCAGTGAAATCATCTAAAGGGGCCACGAAGTTTTCAAAAGCAGTCATATTTGTCTGTATGAATTTTATTAAATCATAAACTTACACTGTTCTAATAATTATTAATTAAAAAACGCACACAAATCATATCTTTCCATTTAAGTCGAATCTGCATTATTTTAAATGGAGGACAATTGTTTATCTTCGGACTTTCTTGTTTTTTGCCTAAATTTCGGTAAAAACGAAACAATAAATGAACAATCAACAAATAATATTGTTTATTTTAATAAATTTAATCAATATTTTAGTATTATCTACGAAATTTTTTTTAAGTTTTAAATACGATATTTTATAGCGGTGTATCAATTCTGATGACAATAACCGAAATTCTGATTACTATAAGCGGAGTTTTCATAATGCATTTTAATATGGATGATTTGGGAAGTTAATTTTTGATAACAATAAACGTTTGATAACAATATCCGCGATTACACTAAGCGGCTTCTACTGTATATTGGAATAAAATATTTATTTCTCTATTTTGGAAAACCAAAGTTAGAAAAAACAATAGATTGTTTAAACTCATGCGAGTTAAGGAAATGCTGGTTGATTAAAAAAACTTAATGTGAAATTTGGCATTGTTTGAAGCTCGCAATATTTTCATAGTCAGTTGATATGAAGAAGTGGCCAATCACAGGACAATCATCCAAATGATCTTTGTAATTTGGTTTCTTGATTTTTTAGGACGTTCATATTTGAAAAAGTGGATTCTGACAAGTATGTCGATCCAATGTTTCCTATTTGAAAGAGAGGATTTTGGCAAGTATGTCGATCCGAAACACGACAGAATTTTCTGCGCAATATCAACTAAATATTGGAAACTTTTCATGTGTATACTTCAAAATGATAAGAAAATCACTGATTTGATAATTTTATCTAAATATAAATAAACAATAGCAATATAATTAAAGAAAATTAAAAAATAATACAAAATAATGATAAATAAATTATTATGTTTTCAATTTTAATTAAATTTGTTAGGAAGAATCAACTTGAAAGGAATAAACAAGAGATCGACCAAAAAACACTCCGCGATAGACAGGTTGAACACCCCTGTTATATGGGAATGTCGATATAAGGTAATAACACATTGGAAATAATATAAGCTTTTATGGAATATTTTATAAATTATAAAAACAAAATGATATTCCATAATACCCCCAATTACTCTATTATTTATTAAAATATATACTTCAAAAAAATTCGTTGATGTATTGATATTAACTTCAAATTTATAACGCTTTCTTTAAAGATTGTGAAAATTTCATATAAGTAATTTTAAGCTTTCAATAATTAGTTATAAAAATAAGAATTAAAAATTTTTATTAAATTTTTTATAAGATAATTAATACAAAAAATATTGAAATTATTTTAGAAATCTACCGATGGTATTGGTGTAGATTTAAGAAAATTGTATGAATTAAATAAACTGGAAAGTGGATGGCTAGACGAAAATTTAGCAAACCGAATCCTGAAAGAAAAATACGCATATATATTTTATCATGTTGCTTTAGATATGTTTACCAGTATATATGGATCAGAAAATTTTCTAATTTGTGAAGATCAGCTGAACATTGCAATTGTTGGATTTGGCATTTCGAAAGAATTTCCTTACAAGAAAGAGATAAACAAAGCGTAAGTCAATTATGAAGATTTTGTGAATACAGTATACAATAAGATATGCGAAATAATTAAATTTCGGTTACAGTATATTTTATTTCGGTTACAGTATATTTTATAGAACATTTCTATCTTAATTTTCAAGATGACTCTTCAATAAAAAGTCATTAAAATAAATTTTAGAAGTGATTAAACTAATCTGAACATTAGATTTGGAAATAATTATATTTTAATTGGAATAAATGAAATGATTTATTAAAGCGATTTGAATTATTTTAAACCGATTTCTTAACTATATTTAGTAAAATAGGAAAGTTCGATGAACAAATATTAACTGAGCAGTAAGAAATTACAAAAAGGTATCATCCATTGAGTTCCTCTGAATGGTAATACCAAAAACCAAGTTAAAGCAAATATTTTTTGAAAGTTGAACAGGGAATATTAATAACCTCGGAGATTTTTTTATACGAAAAATTTCTGTATTTTCAGTGGAAACCTTTCTCAATCAAATTTTCTAAGGATATTAAAAATAAATTATTCATGCGTAATTTTCAACATATAAAATTACCGATCATCCCACACATTATGCCTGATGTCACGAGAATGTTAATCCGAAAATTTTCTTTTAAATACTATTTCATTTTCCCATTCCAACTTTCGTTTCAATGAAACTTTATATTGAGTGAAGAGTAATTAATTATTACTTGCTGGATGATATCATTTATTATTGGCAGTAGAACATGTTGAGATTCTGCTCTCGAGGATTAGAGTTTAATTTCCGAATTCTATAACTCCAAAATTTTTTGGTTCAGGTTATATTAATTAAGTGCCCATATCATACTTAGATAGGATACATCTGGTGATAGTGACTTATACAGCGCATCACAGAATGCCAATAATAGGCTGGGAGCAACGAGAAAGTTAAGAATGAGGTTTAACGGGCCAGATCTAGATCCCTTATGAAAAACTGTGGTATAGAAACGGAAGGAACAGGACTCGAAGATGATAAGCGGACACTTTACCAGGAGACCATCTAAAAGTTATCAAAACCCAGCCACTTTACCGTCCGACTAAAGTTTAACGAGGAGTCAGCGTCCGGCTTTTTGATCTCCATTTTCCACTTGACTTTGACCTCAATAGGTGTGTAGCCAGTCTGAGGTGGGCGATTGAATGCTTCGATAATTACTACGAATAGCATGGTATCCGATATTAAAATTTTAAAGAAAAAAGAACAGAAAATTGCTTGTCCCTGAAATGTACTATTTATTTCATTCGGTTTAATCTATCACTTTCTTTCTTCCTTCATACAGTGGAGTCGCGTTTTACTAACTGGTACGGACTGCGAGAAAAGTTCGTAAATGGATATAACACTTAAAAAATCGAAAAATACAATTTTCACAAACCTTTATTTACTAGAAGTTCCAGAAAATTAGCGATTTCTTTGGAACTTCTTTAGTGTAATACTTTGATAAACATAAACTTCCATAGAGCCAATATAAGCTTGTCAGAATTATCATCTGCTTCAAAAAAACGGTGCAGACCTGACAGCCATTCGGTGGCTTCTTTAAGTGTAGGCCTTGGGATGGTCTCGCATTATTCATCGTCATCGGATTATTCTTTTGTATCCGGGTTCAAAAGTTGCTTAATTATCTCATCGTCCGATATTTCTTCCTTATAGACCAGGGGTAGGCAAAAGGCGGCCCGCGAAGGCATCTTATACGGCCCGCCGCATAAACTAGAATATATTACAGTTTCAATGCCACATTTGTAAAATTCTAGTCGAAAAGTAAAAATAAAATAATGGATACTCTCGCTAGTGTACATGCACACTACCGAGTTACTCCAAATTTTGATGATATAATTAACCATGAACATAGTAAATTTCATCATTCACATTATTGGTAAGTTGTAAATTTGTTTTTACAAAATTAATTACGTAGGTACCTAATATTTTGTAACATTCTGATGTAATAGGTTGTTAGCAATCAATCAGTTTGATAAAATACTTATGTTTTTAAAGAAAATTATCAGAATGTATTCGTAGAACGAATTATTTTCTAATGTTTCTAATGAAAAAAATAGTTTCTAGGGATGCTTTTGAACTCTTTGCATACAAACAAAAACTAAAAATATAACACAAGAAAAGTATATTTTAAAAATAATATTGATACACGAATATATTCTTAGTGTAAGTATCACAAAAATGGCTACACACGATAGCGAGATTGACAAGAAAGTGTGCAGATAAATTGGCGCAACATTTACTCTTGTTCCGTGTGATGGTGAGAGGAATATTCTTTGTACAAGAATAAATCTTGCTTGAGTAGTCATTTTATGTCAAAGTAGTTTTATTAATTATTAATAGTTATCATCAATAATTTCATTACATAATTACATAATGGCGTCATAAGGTTAAATTCGGCCTTACGTACATTTCAATTTTTATACGGCCCGCTTCATCCTGAAAATTGTTAATCCGGCCCTCGGCAGAAAATAATTGCCCACCCCTGTTATAGACGATGTTCTCGTCTATAACAGGGGGAAAAAGTCAGGTCTTCAGGCACTTGTTGGATTTTACGACGAAGTTCTTGTAGCAAAGCTTCATCAGTATTGTGATCATTATCCATAATTTTTCTGCAACCACTCAGCTTTAATCATAATTGTATGATTTTATTTTACGCCGCCATATCCTCATGGGATATACTGTATCTGGCGGCGGCCACTTGTAGAGCCCATCACAGGCTGGCCAACACCCGTGATGGGGTCAACCGGATGGTTGAAGGATGGGGTTAAACGAGCCGGGCCCGGACCCCTCCTGAAAAACTGGAGGTGTGGGACCCGGATCCTCCAGGGTGGTAAGCCAAAGCTTTAACCACGTGGCCATCCGGCCGACTCAGCTTTAATCAATCCTGCATGAAGAAAAGTTACTTATTGTTGCTTGAGAAACATCATTCCATGCATTATCTGATAAATGCATTGCGAATAAATCGATCTCATAGTTTTTTCCATTTTCAAAGTTAAGAACTATTCTTTTAAAAGCGTTTGACGATATTTACTTTTGAAATATTGGATTATGCCTTCATCCATAGGCTAAAAAAAAGAAGTAACGTTTGGTGGAAGGAATTCGATCCGGATTGCCATCGGCGCGCTGAAGTCAATCCAGAATTATACATGTGAAACAAAATTGTCCACTAATAGAAGAATTTTGCCTTACTATTTAAAAAATTTTGATTCAGTTCTCTCAACTTTTCGTATATGACACTCATCATTCATGCATTTTTGTTTGCATAATACACAGCGGGGAGATTTTAAACGTTCTTGAAAGATCTGATCTTTTGATATTTCTCTATAAATAAAAGAGGCAATTTTTCTGAGCCGGAAATGTTGGCTCCCATCAAAATCGTAATTCTTTGTTTAGCTTTCTTTCCATCACTGCATGTATCACCTTTAAAACTCAATGTTTTTTCCAGCTACACTTTAAAAAATAAACCAATCTCATCCGCATAAAAAACACCTGACGAATATTCAGAAAGTAGAGTTTTCAACTTTTCATCCTTCATTCTGTTGTGGTGATCGTATCGATTGCTGCACTTTCACCACACACTTTACGGAAGTCAAGCCAAAGCATGACTTGAATTTTTTCAGCCAACCGTCCGATCCCTTGTAATTATCTAATTGGTGTCTTGAAGCAAAAATTTCTGCTTATTCTCTGATTAAGTTGCCATCAGTGGATATATTGTTCCTTCTCATTTTCCTGGGCCAAGCAACCAGGGTCTTCTCCAACTCTGGAAAATTTGCTCTGAAAGATGTTCCGCCGTTATCGGGATCAGAGATTTTATCTCGGGCTTTGGTAATTATAGACAGAGAATTCTTCCGTATCCCAAACTTTTTGTCGGCCGGATGGCTACGTGGTTAAACTTTGGTTTATCACTATGCAGGATTCAGGTTGAAATCCGGGTCCCATACCACCAGTTTTTCAGGAGAATCCGGGACCGGTATGTTGAACCCCATCCTTCAACCATACGGTTGACTCCATCATGAATATTGGCCAGCCTGTGATGGGATCTACAAGTGGCCGCCGCTAGATACAATACATCCCTCGTGCGATATGGCGGCTTTACCTACTTAACCAATCAACCCAAACTTTTTCTCAATTTCTGTCTTGGATAGAACATTTTCATCAACTTCCAAATCTGTTTTTTGACATCTACAGGTGAAAAAACTCGTTTCTTTTTATGGACATTATTTGAAGGACGAAATCTCAGATCGAAATCCAAAGCGAAACGTCTAAAGCAAAACCGAAGACAGGATCATTCACTTTATTGCGAAATTGCTCCCTTACAATAAAATGGACGATAGCGTTTTCGATTTGGTTTCCTGTCCTACTTCCATTCATTCGTATAGGGGAAACTACTGTTCTAACTTATGGTGTCTGCAAAAAAATAATAGATGAAAGAAAAGTGGCAGAACTGAATTCCTAAAAAAGAGAGAATGTACATTTTAGTTCGTAAAATAGAATTAAAATTAACATTAGTCCTATGGGATAGTTTTCATGACCCTTGGATTAGTTCGAGAAAACGTGTCAATTCGTAAATTGGAGGTTCGTTAAAACGCCAGTCCACTGCATATTGAAGTTTGTTCTATGATAATGACGAATTATCATTGTGTTATTATCTGCAAACAATTTTTCGATTTATTCAGTTCCAACGAATTTTACATTCACCTTTCCATTAAAATTTATTTAACTCTATTGCAGAATATTTCCTTGGATAATCCAAAAAATATTGACATTTCATTGCCTCCACGTTGCCAATTGTATGGCTGCTGAAATTTTCACAGAACTTGCTTTTGAATTAAAGTTATATTTTTTGTTAGAAGTTTTAAGTTCGCAATGATATACCAAAGAATAATATTGATGATTGTATAAAGTAGAATCGAACAGCGTGTTCATCGAAATAAATATAGTATTAATCTAAAAAAAATTTCAAGCTTGATATTTCTTTAGCAGTTATTGAAATTTGGAATATAATTGAAATAACTCATACTTGGGAAAACAATCCCTCAGTCGCATTTTAAAGAAAGCTGCAAGTGATCAATTACATTTTTACTTTGCTGATTTGAGTCCTCAGTTATAATCGCCAGTATAATTCTACGATGAGTTTCTACTAAGGCAAATTTTACGTCATCGAATATATTTTTGAAATTAATATTTTCTGATTATAAATAAGCAAAGAAAAACAATTGTTTAAAATAAAATCTTAAAATTTATTACAGTATTATAATTAATTTTGTGGCTATTCAAAAACAAAAATAAATTAAATGTATATATATATATATATATATATATATATAGTAATTTTTAAATCATAGTACCAAATAGGGACTATATTAAATATTCTTATAGCGTATTGGGTCTTTTTTATATTTTGTTTTTAACTCCAATTTCCAACTGATAGTTAGCTATTAATTGTCGGCGGCATATTCCAGTGGCCAGCCATACTCATGGTGGGATTGACTATCAGGTGAAAAATGAGGTTTAGACGAATGTTGTATTTGTTATGAAATGAATATCTAATGAGTACCCAATGAGCGATTATTTTAATCCAACAGCATCACCAGCTAAGCGTATCACGTAGTCATCGTAATCCAATAATATCGCATAAAAAGCGTTACTCTTTCCAAGCTTCGGCTCTTATATAGTATATATAGATTTTGTGATATTTTATGCGATGCGGGCCGCATAAAATATTATGCCTACCGCATGGGGCCAGGGGCCATATTTTTGGAGGTATGATATCCGGGAATCGAACCCGGTCCTTCAAGTGATAGGCCAGTACAGTATACGGCTATGTTGTCGACCGTATAGCGTATACCATTTATTATATATACTGTATATTTAAATTATATGATATTCCTTGAGTGTCGGCAGGAATGAGCTGCATGGAAACGCTCTAGTTTTCATCCTAGAGAATCGGATTCTTTTCCCTGATCCCACAGCGATGTGGGAATCAGGAAAAGTTTGGTATTGACTCGTTGAATTTCATATCTACCTGACGATTTTTCCATCAGGGATGTGGGCACTTCGTGATAGCCATAAAATGCCTTCCGCTTAGCATTCATTGAATAGAATATCCTGTCGACTTTATGTGGTAACGTCGAAGTCTTCCCACATTTATGGATCGATACAAATTAATTAAAATAAAAAACGTCAGAGAGTAAATGAACACTTTATTACAAATCAAAATCAAAACCAGAACTAAAGTACAAAGTACACGGCGACCAACAACTCGGATTGCCAACTGAACAAAAAATAAATAAAATATAAATAATTAATAATTAAAATAATTATATTTTATTTTTTTATTCAGTTGGCAACCCGAGTTGTTGGTCGCTCTGTACTTTGTACTTTAGTTCTAGTTTTGATTTTGATTTGTAATAAAGTGTTCATTTACTCTCTGACGTTTTTTATTTTAATTAATTTGTATCGATCCATAAATGTGGGAAGACTTCGACGTTACCACATATATATAGATCTGAAATTATTTTCGATTATTATGTATAAATTCAGTAATTTTTTTCAGAGATAATTAGTTATATCAATTACGTAATTAGTTTTCAGATAGTGTAATTATGAAATATAATTATTTCCCTTAGTATTTAGACTTATTTAAATAATTATTTATCACTTAAGGAGAAATCTAAAACATTTCCTTTTTTCTCATTTAATAATTTAACCGTTCACTATCGATATTTCAAATAGGTGCAATATTATAAAAAGTATAAATATATATATCATCATCATACAAATATATCATATATTTCAGAATTTTGCGATTTACTGAAACTGGATTTTGGACAAAATTTAAAAAAGATGAAAAGATGAAAGCTGAGAAGGATCATAAATTAATAATTGAACAGAAAGAAGATATTCAACACGCACTGAATGTCACAGATTTAGCAGGACCATTATTACTTCTTATTATTGGATATTCTCTAGCAATTATGGTATTTTTCATCGAGTTAATGGGAAAATTATGTCAGTGATAAAATGCTTTAAAGTTTCCTGCATTATTGTAAAATAAACTTGATCCAAATCAATTGATCCAAAGTTAATTGCACAAAATATTTATTATTATAAGTCGATTTAAAGTTTTATTCTCCCTCTCTCATAAATAATTTCTTGTAAAATATTTCCTAAAGATAATTTATACGTCTGAATTTTTGAACGTATTATTGTAATATTTCAATAAATTAGTATTTTCAAAAAATTTTATGTTAATTTTTCATTTCAAGTAAATAAACTTGTTAAATTTATATAGATGTTCTGCCATAAAAACAAATGAATACCAAATCGAAAATACATAAAGATAGTCTTCTTTATATTCTTTAATGTACCGTTAAAATAAGTAGAATAATATGATATATAATGGAAATAATGACAAAAAATAATATGATTTATTTTGAAACTATTTGAAAGTGATCTGATTTTAAGTGTATTCATGACATATAGAATTCATAAAGTTTTTGAGTATCATATAATTTTTCTTCAAATATATTCTGTAAGAATATTCAGGTATCATAAACATTTCTTTCATAAATTTAAACAGTTGCTTGAAATTCGATAAAATTTCATGCTTTCTATTTTTTTTTTACGTAATATTTAATAAAATTCTGTTTATGCCAACTAATTAGGAAAAAGTTTTTCAAATGAATAAAGCATGCAAATAATTTTATTTCTTATCATTGTAAACATATTAATATTTAAAAGAACAATTAACAAAATTAATTTTTATCAATAAATTAAAGAATGTTGAATGTTGTCAAACTAAAATTATATATAATACTAGCATACCCGTGCCCGGCGTTGCTCGGGCAGTTCATTGTGTTGTACTTAAGTTTCTCTTTCTCTTAAATTATAACCTTTTAGATGACCTTTAGGATTTTCTTCAATGTATTCTGAAAATGTTTCCCGTATAGATACAATTTTTATTTGAATTATGTAACTTTTCGAATGTTCACTTCTTTATCTTTCCTTCTCTTTCTTTCTCTAATAGAATTTTGTCGATTTGTTCGACCTTCTAATGTTTCATTTTCCCGAGTAAAACGCATTCGTTTAGCAGCAGGAGTTAATTCACCTAAAGAACGCTTTCTTTTTTTCGTGACATTATGAAATTTATACAAAAAAGTTATATCAAAACACGTGAAACAACAGTTATAAGTCTCGAACCAAGAACATCAAGAAATATGTGAATTAATCACAAATACAGATTCTTCTTCATAATAAAAACTTACATGAAAAATAAAATGATTAGTGATTTGAAAAAAGATGATAAATTAAATAATAAATCAGTAGTAGCATAAATAGAAAAAAGATGATAGATTAAATAATAAATCATTAGTAACATAAATAATTTGATAATTTTTATGAAATGGAAATTATTTTATAAAGTTTTATGAGAAATTCTGAATTGAATAAAATTTTATATAATTTTAATTTTAAGTACTTATTATTTCATTATTTTCAAGGGTTTAGAATATACTCACTGTTTGACCCTGCGTGTAGTGAAAGGCTCCTAAATGGATTGAAAGATTTCGACAATTTCGTTTCCATTGTTATCCCTTCGGGCGGGGTGAAACTCTGCCGCCTAATGTGGTGAAACGGGCTTCGGCTCTTGACTCTAATCATCCAGTGTTGACCCCTGTGTTGAGGAGAATTTCCCAACTTGGGACTAGCGTTGGACCAGTTTAGGTTCAGTGTGTAAATGATAAACTGTTTGTGGGCATATAGAGATTTCTTAGGAATAATGTGATAATAAACCCAATTTTCCAGAAAGAAATATTTCATTTAGCATCAAATATATCATAAAATTTGCCATTCTTTTCAATACATAAACGACCAGGAAAATTTTTCATTATGCTATCAACATTTATGGTAAAAATGGTCCAATATGAAGAAACATATTTAAGAATAAACATTAAATTGATTATTAAAATATATTCCCATCTAATATTTTAATTGATAATTTAATTGTTTCAAATGAACATATGATATACCGGAAAAGAATATTGCAGCTCTCTGTTCGATCAAATTTATCATTAATCTGCACAGTAAATCATAGTTCCATTAAAATACTGTAATGTGTTAAAGAATTTATTCCGTCTCTATTATAATGTTATGTAATAATTCTTTTTCAATGACTGTTTCTTACTAACTATTTATTAATTCTCAGACTGTTTGACCAGTTGTCAGAACTTCTTAATTAAGAATAACCTTTTACTTTATGTTATATGCCTCAACAAATTACTGTTGATTATATAAGATTAGTTATTTGTGTTTTATCAACATTGCAATAACCAGTTTGCAATTTTTTCCTGTGTGAGGCCCGCTGGCCCGCTGAGCCCTCAAGACAAGAACGAGCGGTCTTCAACAGGCAGATAGCCTATGAGCGGCGTGTGACACGAGTAAGGACGGGTGACGAGAGGCTGGACAAAACGGACACTGAGGCTACGTCTGTAGATACAAACATCTTTTATTGGAGAGAGATAAATAATACATTGCGAGAACACCAGTGAAATGAATTTCGTTATTTGAATAAATATCGATATCAATATGTGTCAATATTCATATAAAAGAGAAAATTCAGACGACTTTTTTTATTCTCTAAGCATATATTAATATTAAATAGTTTTGAGATAAATATGATTTGCATGCGTCAATCATCATCGTCAGTGATTTATTTATAATTATCCTTAAGTCAGTATTCAACTGAAATCAAACTGGTAAAGATGATACAACGATAATATATTAAAAATTATGAACTTCTGATAACAAGTGTTAACTAAACTTTAAAAGATCTTAACAGTATTAGGACGAAATTTTTTACTTTTTATTGTCTAGGTTTTATCTACCTTAAGATTTTTTGCTGCTGCATGTGAATTTTAAAACAGGTGGGAAAGAAAACGATTTGTGACATATCACAACAGAGCTCGATGCATATCACATATTCTTTATTTCTATTGGCTGTTAATGGACAGTGGTCGATAGCATAGAACCCAGACACTTGTTTGGCAGTCAACATAATCTACCTTCTGAGATGAGTGGTTTGTGCTACCAAAAGTCTCCCAATCGATAACTTGATATCGAAATTACCACTAGTTGATGGTTGGGTTTTGTTGATCTCGATAGTTTGTCGATTAGTTCAGCATAAACCCTCTAGTGTGGATTCACTTGTGCTCATATGGTTGTATTTTACTAGTTCATCATCTTACTAGGATTTTTCTCTAGTGAGTAGGTTGGAGAGCTCCTCTCTAACTACTAATCTAAATGCATATATAACCTCAGCTCATGGAAGCATTTCAGAAGTGAACCAGTAATATGTTTTATATTTTAAAAATTTTATCATTTAGAGTGGCATAATTTTTAAGCTATTTTCCAAAGTGCCATAGTCCATCATCAACTATCTGCATTTGTATTTCAATTAATAACTTTTTAAAATAATTAAGTAAATTTTTGTGAAATTTAGTAGTAGTTATTCAGAGATCAAACATAGCACTATTAGCAGTTAAATTCTTTTACTTTGTGATACAAATGTTTTTGGCACTAGGCCATTATTAGGCTATAACTTATAAGCAATAGAATAAAATTTTAAACTTTTAGAACATAACGTGTGATTATTATGATTACGAATATGAATAATATAACTACTTAACTACAAATTCAAATTATATAAAATCTAACAGATTCACATTATTACAATAAAAAAACAGATAGATAAAATATTTGAAGGCTTATGGGGCTGCCATACTAAATAGCTTTCTAGGAGTCTTAATTTATGCTTGTTGAATTGCATATCTCCATGGGAGGAGGGTTCAAATGTCAGTTTTTCATTCATAATACTTTCAGTCTTTTGTCTTTTTAGTATCTCTATCGATTTGATGATTAAAGCTTGTGTTGGAGTATTAAAATGTCTTATAATTTTCACTTCATCCTATTTTATTTTCAGATCTTTGCTGTATGACTCTATGGACAATGTTGTAGTTAGTATTGCCTTGGCTATGTCCTTCTTGTGTTCTTCTATTCTTTGGACCAATATCCTCTTGGTTACTCCTATATATGAAATTTCCTGGTGGGTCTGTGCATCCTTGATTGAGATTCTATAAACTCCTTTCTTCTCCATTTCTTTCAAGGAGTTTTTCTTGTTTCTTAAAATGTTAAAAAGTGTCAGTCCTCTCTGTACTGCTATCTTTTTTTTTCTCTTCTTTGCCAATTTCTTTATCATGTTGAGTTTTTTTATATTGTAGGGGACTGGCAGGCATTCTTCCTGTTATGTTACTGTATCATCCCTTTTTTATTGAATTATGTAGTTCATCTTTTGCTGATTTCCATATTTGCAGCATGAAGGATTTTCAGATGGAACACAGATATGGAAAATCATTCATGCTTTTTCTCTATTTTTATTATAACTAAGTTCTTGTTCCATATCTTCTTTGTCTATACAATATGTTAGTACTCTCTTATAAAAACTTCTAAATGCTGACTTTTTATAATTGATTGAGTCATGTGACCAGTTTGGGATGAGTATTAGTTCACATGTGGAGTTTCTATAGACCAGGGATTGGAAATCCATGGCCCGTATTAATATTTTGTGTGGATTGCATCACACAAAATATTACAAAATAAAATAAATTCCTTAACTGAGAAAACAAAATACAGATTTTTACAGCACCTTTTTTAGTAAATATAGAAAATGTACCAAATAACCTTCAATTGGAGAAAATGGATTTGTAAAGTAATTTAGATTTGAAAGATACTTTTAAAGAAAAAATTTAGTATATTTTTATAAAACTTTTATTAAAAAAATCAATTTTCCAATTTAAGGAAGTATGCAGTAAAAATTCTCTTGTTATTTTCTACAACTTAGGTATGTGAACAGTTAGGTATGTGTGACAGTTTTTTCTCTGCAATGAATTTAGTAAAAGTAAAACAAGAAATCAGCTAACAGACTCACATCTGAAAAATAATTTAAAACTAGCAATGATTAAAGGGTTTTATTTTTTACTTTTGTTTACTTTTGACTAATATTCAACCTAATATTTTGGATATACAGTAAAACCTCGATTTTACGGATTTCGGATTTTACGGACACCATCCCAAAAAATAAAATAAATAATATTACAATGGACACCATCCCAAAAAATAAAATAAATAATATTAATACAATATTTGCATAAACACCATTCCAAAAAATAAAATAAATAATATTAATACAATATTTGCATAAACTGTCCATAGTATAGCTACATCCAGCGTTTCTTATCTGCACTGGTGCGTGTAAAATAAAGCTAAAAAATAAAATAAATAATAATAATACAATATTTGCATAAACTGTCTAACAGCTACATTCAGCATTTGAAAAATAAAGCATTCATTTATTGCATAATGCATCATTTTAACACTTGTAAAATAAAGCACTCATTTATTGCATAATGCATCATTTTTATTTTTTACGTAAATTTAATATACATGTAAGTAATTTAATTTAATTGAAAATACTCTATGTAAAATAATACAGTTTTTAGGCATAAGTCACATTTAATTATACAGCTATGTTGAAAATGCTAATTATAAAAAAATGTTACTTCGATTTTACGGAGTGTGTTATCTGACTTGAGCCAAATCTGTCTGCCCAGGTTTGCCGAGAGGGTCCATGACTACGTAGATAGCCCTCCTGGGAGCGCTAGTTTCGGCCTTGTCCGATAATAAAGTCTCCATAGTAATATTTAAGCTTCATGAAATGAAATTCTGCCATAGGTCACAGTGGTCTAATCAGTTAAAGCATTGGGGCACTATCCCAAAGATCCCGGTTCGAGTCTGGTGCGGTGGCAAAATTTTATCTTGGGAAAATTAATTAAAAAATTATAGTATAATTATTAATTAATAGATGGCGCCACCTTAGTTCTAAATTTAATTAATTAATTAATTATTAACTCAACAAATGGTGGCACCATAGTTTTAATTCAAAAATAATCGTAGAAAAATTTAAATAGGATTTTGTCCACCAGGGAAGTTTGGCTAGTTGGTTTACATAATTTAAATCATATATTTAAAAATGTATGCAATACAAAGAAATTTTTAACTAAAATATAATTAATGAAGATATTTGAATACTCTTCATATAGATATATAGATTGCATATAATAAATAGATACTCTCATATATTTCTGTTTTAAAGATGGAGTAAAGTTAATTACAAATATTAATTTATTAAGCTGACAGTTGATATGTTTATTTATTTTTTTAAATTTAAAGCAAATTTTTCCCCTTAAAAATATATTATTAAAAATATATAACAAAAATAAGTTATTGTATATGCTTGAGTAATGATTGCATACAAACTCTAAAGTAATGAAATTAATATTTTAATTTCTTCAAATAAGCATCATAAAATTAACTTTCAATTTATCTCATGTTAATATTTTTATAATAAATTTTATTTACATATTTTTAATTTAATGAGTCATTATATTACTATCTATTTGTGCTTGAATTAGAACACAATATTGCTATAGTTGATACAAATAAAAATCATCAAGGATATTCTGATTATTTAAATTTATTATATTATTACTGATGTTAAGTTTCTCAATTTAAGTATTAATAACAATACAGACATAAATCATTATTATATTAAAGAGATTTCATTTATAAAATTTGATTACACTCTGTTATCAATTTTGATTAGCCAGAATTTATTTATTTTACAAGAAAATAGTTAACCAATAAAAGCTATAGAAATATATAACATGAATACTGAAATTCATATTTTTTCAATAGAAAAGACTTTTAATCATATATGAAAGGAATATTCCACACTTCCAGAGAAAATCTGCCCCTTAACAAATTTTGATGAAACTTTGTGTAAATTTTCAGGTCAATGAATAGAGTATATTATCCATTACGATTTTTCCAAATAAAATCAAATGTGTACCAGACTAACTAAAAACTTCAAAAACTTTAATAAGATATTATTTAACAACATGTATATATTTTATAACAAAACCAGACAAAATAGTAGTAAACATGATGCTCTACATATTTATATTAACTTTCCATTTATTTTTTAAGACAGTAATTGTGGGCTTCAAAAATTTAATTAAAATATTATTTTGTAATAATGTTTTGAAATTTAATAATAATTTATTAGCCAAAAGTATTAGTAACTTATCCTTTATAATAGTGTTAATTGGTTTGATAATGTTCAGAATTGTTTTACAATAATATCCTTAAGAGTTTCTATTTAATCTTATCATTATTTATTGCATAATAATAGAATCTTGAAAAAATTAAAGAGATCAGATAGAACCACCAAGAGTAAAGGCCAATTCATAGTTTGTCAGAACAGAAAAGGAAAAAAGAAAGGAATGCTAAAGTTGTCTTCTACACAGTATTTCGTGCATTCCTTTGACATAGTTCTGTTCTTTCTATCTCAATCGGAAAAGTTAACAGCACTTATACTTTTCTTTTGTTGGTATCCCATATGTCAATGCATGTATTAGCGAATTCCATGGCAAATTCAATATGACATCCGTAATTATAATAAATACTATTATTTCGGTCAAGATTATTTTAAATTATATTACAATTTCTTATAATAAAATTTAATAATATACCCTAAAATATCGAAAAAGAATTTCGGATCACTATTCCTGATCTTCTATATTAGTTTAAAAAATTCTTCAAACATTTTTCTCTCCAAGTTTATTAAACAAATATAATTTATCTTTTTCTTCTTTAAATTTTTACCATATATGTGGCTAAACACCACTAAATTATAGCCACCATATCTCAAACAAGAGTTGACAAAGAGCATGTGCATTCTTTCTTCATTCCATTTCACTATGAATGGCTAGACCAGTGGTTCTTAAGCTTTTCGATGTCATGGAACACATTTGATTGTAAAGAAAATTTGCAGAACACTATATCATTAAGACCATGAAACAAACAACAAAAATATGCATGAATATGTATTTTACTAAAAATTATAATTAATTTAAACAACAGTAAAAAAGCATTAATTAAAAAAAACATATTCTTAAGAACTGTAACTAACTCTTTTAGAAAAATGAAACATTTTTAAATCAAGTTTATTGCGATGCCTAAACTAATTTTCTTTTGCAGACTTAAGCCATTTCAGGTCTGATATGTAATAAAGCTACTCTTGTTTCTTCTTCAATATTTCTAAGTCGTTCGCGTTTTTTAGTTTTCATATTCATTAATGTTAAAAAGCCTAGCTCACACAAGTATGATGTTGAAAACTGTAGCAAAATCTTAAGTGCTTTAGTGGGTAAGCCTGCTTAATATTTTATTCGAAAATGCAAGTTGAATCTTGTCTGCATTATAAAATGCGTACTGTGCAGTATGCTAAGATATTCAAGTAGGCCTCACTTTCGTAATTTCGCAGAACACTGGTTAAGAACCACTGGACTAGATATTCAAAAGAAAAGGAACGAAACATATCCCTTTCCTTTTCCGTTCCAATCAACTATGAACTGGCCTTTATAGCAAAAATTTGAAAGTATCCTTTACTTAGGAATGATAAAGGAATTAAAATACATATAATCAAAATCATCTTCAATGGTATAACCTATATATTGAATTTCATAAAAATCTATTATATAGTTCCAGAGTTATTACAGAAAATTTTAGAAGATTGAACATCTGCTATTCTGAAACAATTGAAGAATCAAATCATGTGGCATCAAGGTTATCTCTAAAGGAAGAATATTGCTGAACATGAAATAAACTAATTAATTCAAAGGTTATTAGTAGGGACATACAGATAGTCTAAAGAGTATATTTCAATGCCTATGTTAAGAATTACATTATTTTGTTGAGTAAAATTTTAATTCCCATCAGTGCCAATGAGGTCAAAATCATTTTACCTATGCAATATATCAAATTTCATTAACTAGTGTCAATTATGTTCCCAACATTTTTGTAATTTCATCAAGATCTGACAGAGGGATATATTTAATATGGAAGTGTAGAATACATTTTTATAATAATAAATCATTTTAGATAAAATTTTTGTATACAGTGAAACCTCACCTAACGGACACCCCTCAATAATGGACACTTAGTAATTCCCCGGCAGTAATACATGGATGTCAATGGGAGCATCCCCACTCAAAACCAGACACCCTCAATAACGGACAGGGACACTTAAATTTCGATAATAACGGACAATAAAAACTAATAAAAGTACCATATTACAGCTCAAAATTGAAAGACGAACAAAAATCATGAAAAAATTTTTTAATTTTTAATAGTGATTCCACAGGACTGAAATTAATAGTGGAAGTAGAAATGCATCTGGAGAATGAAGTTCAAAAACGTAAAATAAAACAAAGTAAGATGTCAGATTTTTTTCCCCAAAGTGTAGAATAGTGTATACACTCATAAAATATGAATGTAATCTCAGGAGTTTTCAAGTTTTATAATAATACCGTATCAATAAGTAGCATTCAAAATATAAATTTATAATCTATCTTCTTTTATGTAAATTATATACTTATGTTTTAATTTCATTACTGTTTCAAGTTACAGTACACAGTATCTATTTATTGTTTGTATGTTGGTATTGCGAAAGATAGTATAAATAAATAATGATTAAAATAAACATTTAATGCTAAATTTATTGACTTTGTTACTCATATAATGCGAAAATTCGTATCGTGCTAAATCACACCAAGCGAAAAATGGATGGCTCAGATGGTCATTATCCTCAATAGCGGTCGAATTTCTATTTCCCAGAGGTGTCTGCTATTGAGAGGTTTCACTGTAAATATATAATATATACTAAATAATTTAGTAATGCAAAACTGATAATTAAAAAATATCAGAATAAATACTACAGTATATGCATAATCACCAATTGAAAAATAGTATATCTATTTGCATGATACTCAGGCCTGGCTCTGTGGTTGTTAGTGCCCTGGGCAAGTTGAACTTCAGCACCCTTTTTAAGTATAATTATAAAAATTTTCACAAGGAAAAAACTAAAAATATAGAAATGAGTTTATTACCTGGGTTGTTTTTTTAACAAACAATGAACAATAATATTGTTTTTATCAACCAGTATTTGGACAGTATGAACAATTAGCCTACCTAAAACATTTTTTTTTGCTTTTAGATCAACAAATCTTTTCATGATGCTTTCTATATTTATATTCTTTGCAATATCATATTCTATAAACAAAATTGCCAAAGAATTAATTGTTTTGAGAAATGGAGAACCTAAGTATGTTTATATAAGCTTTAATAAACTAAGTTAGAGCTTCTCTCGCCAGCAGCCACAATAATAGGTATTGTAAGCATTATTCTTAATGCAACCAACAGATGTGGCATGACATCCTGTAACTTATTAATGTTTATGAACCTGATTTATAATATACAGTGGGTGATCTGTTAATGAACATAATCTGTTCCAAGAGAATGTTCATTATCCGAATTATTACCGATCATCGATTTATCATAGATTTTTATGGGAATTTGATTAATTCGTTCTACAGACCTCCAAAAAAATAAATAAAAAATTATATAATTTCCTACTATGTTTGTTTATATGTAATAACAATAATATATACATACATAGTCTTGCATTTTCATCTATTATGTTCATTTTCCATTAAAAAATCTGTCCAATATTGATTGCCTTTCTCTCTTTTTCAGAATTTTTTGGAAGTGATTAATAGCATTGTCACTGTAGAGATTCCTAAGCATATTGACCTCAACCTGGTATGAGTGCCATTCTAATACCAAAATATTGTAAAATCTCTTACTTATCTTCTTTAATAAATCTTTGATTTGTTTTAAGTTGTCTCCGAGTTTATCTTCTTTAATAAATCTTTGATTTGTACTTTCTTTAATAAATCTTTGATTTGTTTTAAGTTGTCTCCGAGTTCATTTCTAACCTTTAATAAATCTTTGATTTGTTTTACGTTGTCTCCGAGTTCATTTTATGGGAAAAATTACTGTTCTCCCATCCTTACCCATAAGTCCACCGACGTTTGACTTACTCATAGGTCCACCAACATACAAGGCCTAAGCATATCATTCCACTACTGTTCTCCCATCTTTATCCATATCTCCATGAATGCGCAAGACCTAAGCCTGTCATTCAATTAGGATAGTTAAGCCGCCATATCCTCATGAAATATTTTTATCTGGTGGCAGCCACTCATAGAGTTCATCACAGGCTGACCAACACCCATGATGGGGTCAACCAGATGGATGAAGGATGAGGTTCAATAGGCTGGGCCCGAACCCTCCCCCCCTGAAAAACTGGGGAACTGGGACCCGGAGCATCCTGGATGGTAAGCCACAGCTTTACCATGCAGCCATCCGGCTGACTTGTCATTCCGTCAGTCCACGGGTTCCACAGTTTATTCTGTGACGTGTTCATTATCTGAACATAAAAATCTTTTGCAAAAGTGTTCGTTAACCAATCACCCACGGTATATAGAGGAACTTGCTTTTTTCCATCTTAAAAACATCAGATTGAAAAAATATTTTATTATTTTCACTTTTTCTTTTTTTGGAAGATCCTTGATGGCGCCCCTAAGCACATGACGCGCCTCGGGCAACTGCCCAAGTTGCCGGTAACTTGAGCCGGCCCTGATGATACAAATGAATTCAAATTATTTCAAAAATTTTCTATATAATGATTAGATTTGGCATCTGAAATTAAAAGAATTTTGCATTAAAGGTGCAATCTTTACACAAGCACACAATATTTATTTTTTATAACTTGTTTATTATATTATGGAATTAAAACTAACCAGACATATGGAACAGGGATTAGTGTCCCTTGAGAATTCAGGAGAATAGGGAAAATAATATTTAAATATTTTCCAAGCTTTCTCAGGTATTAACTTTCTAAGGTTTCCATTAATTGATAAGTTATCTAAATAAAAAAATTAAATTAATAAAAAATTTAAATTGAAATAAACTTGAATATATTATTGTTGAATACATTGAATATCTGATAAAATTATTATTCCAAAAATAATGATTAAATGAAATTTTATTGTGATTTTGTGCATTTTATATTGAATTAGAAAAAATTTATCAAAAATTGAAATATCATTATTGATTAATGAACATTATATATCTTGTTCCATTTACTCTTACCTATAATATCAGATAGAATGATCACATATTTTATGTAGAAACTCTAAGAGCACAAATTTGTTACATATGACAAATGAGATTGGATATTTCATGCACTTATATCCAGAACTGGGGAGCTGGAGCTGGAGTTAGAGCCCGGAGCCATGGAGTCAGGAAGTTTTGGAGGAGTTGGAGCCAGAGCTAAGCTGATCATATTCAGTGGAGCCGGAGCTGGAGTCGTTAAAATTTCTGCTGGCTCCAGCTCCTAACCATCTACCATATATATGTGAATATAAGCCAACCCTTGACTTTAGAGTTTGAAAATCGGTAATAATGCGCAACCCGTGTATAAGCCTACCCCAACTTTAGCACTTAAAATTTGATAAAAATTTGAAATCATCCTGACTTTAGCACTTAAAATTCGATAAAAATTTGAAATCAATAAATTAAGGGATCTTTGATTTTTAGTTATCAATATATTAATACCATTTGCCAAAATAAATATTTTATTAAAACTTTAAATATATACATATAAAATAAATTATTATAATACAGATAATAATATATCAATTTAAAAGGTAAATGATGTTATGATAGTAAGGTAAGGATGATGTTTCATGGTAGCAGTTATACCAAAAAACTTTTATAGTGATGGAGCAGGAGCTGGAGCCACAGCTGGAATATACTGTAGCTCTGGAGCCAATGCCAGAGCCTAACCTATTTCAAGCCAACTCCCCAGCCCTGCTTATATCATATGTGATTGATTTGCAAAATTTTAAACTTTTTGCTGAGTCAAGTAATTTTGAAATTGATTATATTTTATATAATAAAAATTCAAATTAAAAGATTTACTGAAAACTATTTGAAATACTGCGTAATTTTTAGTAAATAATTAAAATCTAAAATACAGCATTTTCTGCAGTAAATATTCAAAATAATTTTATTTAACAAAGGATTTTACATTTCCATGTAGAATCTATCATTCTCAATTGATTTTGACAAAATTTGGTGTAAATATTCAGGATAGTGCATATTATATAATTATTCATTATGGTTTTCCAAAAAAATTAATGGATACCAATGTGGTTGTTGAAAATTATAAAAACCTTTAGTCCGATGAAAACTTATGACGAAACTTTCGTCATTGGAATGGAACAAAAAAAAACAAACAAAATAATTCAGTCCTGAGTTAGAGTGAAGCTATCACAGATCAGTATTTTTGCATTTATTGGGTGAAAATCCATGCCTCTGATGATGGGTCCTGAATTTTTGATTTGCAAAAATTTATTTTTAAATTCTTAAAATTAGAAAATGTAAATGGATTGTATTCATAGAATTTAGATTATTTTTCATTAAATTTTATTGATTCTGCTTTCTATTCCATTATATTTTAACAATCTTGTTTTGATTTTGGGGTGTGAGAAATTTATTTTTGAAATTTTACATAAAACATAGTATTTTAGTATGATGAGCTGTAAAATTTGTAAAACTAAAAGAATTTTGCCGATAATACAAAAATTTTGGGTAATTCTGTTAAAATATAGAATATTTTTACTTATTTGGTTATTTATTGCTTTACTTTTATAGATAATTTAGTAAAATATGAGAAAATCCTAATGTAAACAACCCCAGGCTATAAAAAGGAGCATGGCACTTTTATGGTGTCCAGTCATTTTGCAGGAAACTGCAGCCAAGCCTACTTTACCGCCCTACATGTGGTATTGGGTGTAATGTGTCAGCAATGTATCTCAAGGCCAATTAGAATAAAATAGAAAATGTCATAGCTGTTTATGTATGATTGTGGATGATTTCCATGTGTGTCATGTTTTTGGTTATAAGTTTTGAAAATTTATAAAAAAATAAAATAAAAATTATTGAAATGAAGAGAGAACATATCAACAAACATTTTCACTTTTTAAATAAAATATATATTAATAAATTTTTGTCACTTTTCAACTAATTGTTAATTAATGAAAATTTGCATAATATTTCATTTTTTATTGATAATTTTTAAAAATATTATCCAATTTTGTTTATTCATATCTTATTTTTATTTGTAAGATTTGCCACTATCTAAAAGTACTGAAGATTTTGTTAATGGCTAAGATTTCATATAAAAAATCGTGTTTTTTCCAGTCTTATATAATGAATGATAAGTTATGACAGAAATAAAATTTGAAAAAATATTTTACATCATTAGAATGATGATGATGATAAAAAAATGTAAAAAATTGTAAAAATTTCAAAAAGTTTCAATGAAAATTAAGCAAGATTTCATAATTTTAATTTTTTGCATGTTGATCAGGCTTTTTATGTAAACATTGACAGATTTCAACAGGTTGATGGAGCATTTTGTGATAGCAGATGAATATTTTATAATGAAACTTGGCTCAATAATAGTAAGCATGATATTATAAATTACTTGTATTAGCAGTTTTTTTATTTATCATTTTTTAAGACTAATTTGGGGATTTTAAAACATTTCAAAAGATATTTTTTAAGATTTTTCAATATTGCATCATAATAAAATCTCGAAAATCCAGAGTTTAGATAGAAAAGTAAGGATGGTTAAGTGACGATTAATGCTATTTTTATAGCATTAATCGTTAACTTCTGAAAGTATCCTTTATTTTAGAATAATTAAAGGTAAAGTATTAAAATATGTCATCAAAATCATCTTCAATGGAAAAATGTTTATATTAAATTTCATAAAAATCTGTTAATTTTATTATAGGGAAACTAGAGAGGATTGAATATCTAACATTTTGAAACCACTTGAAGACAAGAATTGAATCATGTTTGTATCAAGGTTGTCTTTCATGATATTTGACAGTAATATTCTATCATTAAAATAAACTAATTAATACAAAAGATTTTAGTGGGGTTATGCAGATAAGCATATAGAGAATATTTTGATGTCTATATTAAGAAAATTAATTTCCATTGATTGCTGATGTTATCAAAATTATGTTAACACAAGTCAGATTTCATTAACCAGTATGCATTAATTTTAATATAAAATTTTCAAGCAAAATTTGCAATTATAGTATGCATCTCATCAGTTTTTATGAGAAAATGATCATAGACAGCTATACTCTATGTATTGTCCCCATTATTTTTACAAAGTTTCTTCAAGATCTGACAAAGGGCAGATTCTTTATGGAAATATAGAATACAATCCCCAACTTATGTAGATCTGTACTTATGTAAAGATTTCCTGACTAAAAACAAAAATATATTGATGATAATAGAAAAAAACTTGTCATTTAAAAAATTTTGTACATGGATGAATTTAAGATTTCTTCTTTGAGTTAGAAGAAATTTTTTTCTTTACAAAAATCAATTAATTTATGCTTTCTTTTTTCAAAGTCTATATCAAGTCCTTTTGCAGTGATCAATATTGTCCAATTTGTATATGTTACAGCCAGTGCCTGAAGTCTAGACAATTCTTAAAATGGCTGGCCACTTGCAATTTGCAATGCGTCCAACAATCAATGGCCAATTCAAGAATTGTCCAAGAAAGAGTGACCAAAGCTAGAAATTTTGCAGAGCTGATCATCTATGATGGGAATTGGGGAATTGATCATATCAATTCTAACTTATGTTATTAGCACTGAAAAATCTTTTTAGTTTAGTCAAAGTAGAAAATATTATTTTGAAAACAAAGAAAATCTAATCAATATTTAAATAGTTTTTTATTTAAATTGGAAAAACAAACAAAAGCAAAAATGTCTTTCCAATTGAAAAACACATCAAAGAAACATTAGTAGCTATGTTTATAGTTAGAAAAATCATGTTTTAAAGGAAGAATTTATTTACAGTTGAAAAAACACAAAAAAAAACTTTTTTGTGAATAGCTTAAAAAAATCAACCAAAAAAAATCACACAAAAGAAATGATACTTAGAATATGATTTCTTACAAGAATTTGCAAAGCTCTTTTCTTAATTTTAATGTCAAAAATAAAAACCAAATGATTAAAAATGATATATATAATTTATAGCTACAAAAGTGCATTTTATTATCAATATATTAAAATTAAATCGATATTTAAAATTTTATGAATTAATAACTATTAAATTAAATGAATAAAGATATTAAAAACTCAAATAAACAAAAACATTTCTACAACTGCTACTCAATAAAATAACAACTTTAAATATCAGCACTTCAGCAGTCAATGTCATTTCACTATTTTATTAAAACTCAAAAAACATTTTCGGTATCGTTGATACCATCCTCAGTTTACAAATTCAATGGAACAAATTCAAAATATAACATAATCCAGGTTTTACATTTTGAAAAATGTCACATAGAACATTTATATATTTAACTATAAAAACTGATGATGGTATCAACGATACCGAAAACGTTTTTTGAGTTATAATAAAATAGTGAAATGACATTACTGATGATGGTATCAACGATACCAAAAACGTTTTTTGAGTTATAATAAAATAGTGAAATGACATTGACTGCTGAAGTGCTGATATTTAAAGTTGTTATTTTAAAAATTCAGCAGAGTTTTTAATATTTACTATATTTTTTAAACAAATGATAGATTCACAAAAAAAGTTATATATAAAATTGAAAACATTTTAAATTTATTATAATAAAAATATATTAAAAATTTACTGTCTTTGCCAGAACTATTCATAAAGATGATATTTCATTTTTATCTGTTTTTATTGTATGGGAAAATACAAAAAATTATTTTTTTTAATTGCAAATTTGCATTATTTTTTGTATTAATTTACCATAATGCATTATGATAAATTGATTACAGAAATCTTGCAAAATGCCATCTCTCCTCTTTTCCTTACTCTGAGAGACAATCCCATTCATATTAGTGGGTAGGTAAGTTTGTGAGGAAGTTAACTTTAACCTGTCCTAATTTTATTTTATTATGCACTCTGTTATTTATCGTTATTTTCCTATATTCTAACATATTATATTTTAGTTTATTTAAGGTTCTTTCTTTTGTGAATAATTGATTGTTGATAGTTGAATTGGATTAAACAAGTTTTGTTGACTAATTTCTTGTTGCTTTATTATAGTTCCAATAAAGCATTTATTAACACTTTTGTAAGTGTTTTGAGTCTAATAAATTTTATATTTTTGTTACTTAACTTGTTTGAGAAGTTTTTCAATTTACTAGTATAAGTTCCGATTTCCAGTTCGTTTCGTCAGTTAGACGTTACGTTATTGTTAGATTGTTTGTTTTATAATTAAATTAGAACTTAAAAAAAAGACCTGAGCTCAGGCAGAACTCTGGAATTTGCAGAGTCGCTAACTGTTAGGCTTAATTAGAAATAATGTTATTGATATTTGTTCTAACCTGCGACTTTGCATGTTTTATAATTGCTTGCATGAGTATTGTAAGAGCAACATGTGACATGACAGACAATCCCATTCTTGCTGGCGAATAAGCCAAAATTCACATGGATGCACTCTGCTATTTGGCTCTGCAAAACTTCTAGCTTTGGCCACTTTTTTTGACAATTCTTGAATTGGCCATTGATTATCAGACAAATGGCTGGCCAAAGCCTGAAATAGTTCATAAATTCTTGTATATTTCGGAATTTAGCCAAATGTGTTGGACAAATCTAGAAGTGGTTAGCCATTTCGTAAATTGGCTAGATGTTGAGTATTGGCCATAACATATATTTTTGGAATTGTCATAAAAATTCTCAAAATCATTTTCAAAATTATGAATATTACCTAATGGTTAAGCATGGATTAAGAAAGCTAATCAGTTTAACTCAGAGATACAAGCATTTTTTCTTAATTTCATTATTTATCATATACATGTTTTTTAATAGGCTTATTAAATTACTTTTAGTTAATGTGCCAGATCTAAATGCAGACCTCTCCTGAAAATCTGAAAGTGTAAGATTTGAAATTGAATCTAGATCTTTCAAGATATGAAGTGACTTGTTTTACCATGCAATTTATTTGCTTATTCTTAAACATAACATTGAAAATAGTTATATTATTGTGATACTGTTATAGCAGTGGTTTCCAACTTGGGGTGTGAGATGGCATTCCAGGGGGTGCAAGATAACATTTCAGAAGTATATTATGCTACACAAGAGCCCTTTAGTAGTCAAAAGATTTTTATTCAGAAACGCTTCAACGCTCTTGGCGTCTTCCTCAGCTGTTAAGAGTTAGATTGTAACAGCTGAGGAAGACGCCAAGAGCGTTGAAAGCGTTAACCTAACTTAGTTAGATTATAACAGCTGAGGAAGACGCCAAGAGTGTCGAAAGCGTTCCTGAACAAAAATCTTTTGACTGCTAAAGGGCTCTTGTGTAGCATAATATACTTCTGAAATGAAAAGAAAACTACACAAGAGCCCTTCTTGATTTCTTGTATTCAAGAATCAAGAGCCCTTGTATTCAATTCTTGTATTCAAGAATCAAGAATTTGGCCAAGAGCCAAATTCTTGATTTTTGAATACAAAACTACACAAGAGCCCTTTAGCAGTCAAAAGATTTTTATTCAGAAACGCTTTCGACGCTCTTGGCGTCTTCCTCAGCTGTTACAATCTAACCTAACTTAGTTAGATTGTAACAGCTGAGGAAGACGCCAAGAGCGTCAAAAGCGTTTCTGAATAAAAATCTTTTGACTGCTAAAGGGCTCTTGTGTAGTTTTGCTTGTAATTTGTATTTGGTGCAGTCTGATTGAACGTTTAGTATATTATGCTATTATTATATTCTAAAAATAATTGTAAGCAACATTTCCAGGCTATTACAGTGAGATTGCTTAGATTTTTTTCTCACTGCAGGTTCCAGTAACTCAAAATGCCTGGTTAACATTAAGATAAGTAGTGAAATTGCCAGATTGTTGCCCCCCTTGAGGCTTGCCTCCCCATGAACATGCACCTCCTGTGCATGTGCATGGGGTATCAGATAATTTACTAAAAGCCAAGGGGTATGGGGATATAAAAGTTGGGAAGCACAGCGTTATAGGGTACTGTTTTAATACTGTATTGGGCATGCTCCAACATAAGTTGTATTTTGACTTATAAGGTTTTGCAGAACAATCCACTTATGTAAGTCAGGAAGTGCCTGTACTTTATTTAAAACATTTTAAATATAATGATTTTTATAAGTTCACAACTTAGTTTTGTAAATGACCTGCTCTTAGTCATTTTTATACTTTTTGAAAATCTTTTTTTTTTTTTTTTTTCATTCGTCAATTATTAGATTATTCAAAACACGTAGGACGTGTTTTGTACAGTAAGAATAAATAATGACTATTATTTATTTGGCAATCTAATCTCAAATATAATTTATAAATTGTTTGCAGACTATGCATAGAAAATGACATCCCAATTCACCAGATGTTCTTTATCACATCTGAAAATATGCTTAGAGTTTAAAAAAAAACAGAAAAAAATTTATTTATTAAAAATTA
>AYEL01071531.1:0-62714 GCA_000484575.1 Olivierus martensii
ATATATACATATATAAGTAAAAATAATATAAATTTAAAACTAAACAACCAAAAAAAAATCAAATTTATTTCAATATACAAAGTAGCTTGTAAAGTTTCAATCTGAAATTTCCAATAAACAAAAGGAGTAGTAAAAGTACAGATGAATATTGATTTGCTTTCTCATCTTTAGTTCCTGAATTGAATTTTTGTTCTTCCGTTTGTAAGTCAAATAAAGGAAAAAAAAGAAAGAAAAAATTCCGATAAGTAAAGTTGTAATTGCAACCAAAGGCAAATTTTACTCATTTATGTACTTCCCCCTTTTTTTTAAACAAACGATTGAATCTGTCATTGACTCGGTTAATATATAAACTACAATATAAAATTTTTTCGAATATTTTTTGCCGGTAATAAAATGAACGCTTTTTTAGTTATAAATTTTAAAATTTTCAATTTTCGGTTACTTGTTTTTCAGTAAGAATTGAAGTTGAAACCCTGTCATAGGAGAAGTCAGAAAATTTTTCGATAAATGGCATTAGACAACACACGAAAGATTCAGTTTCAAAATTTCATAACTTAACTTATTGATAACAAAGGACCAAGGAGGAAAAAAAAATAGATTTAAGTTGGAAAAATCTCCGTTCTTTTTTATCCTTCGTGAAATTCTATACCGCGCTGATGCAACTTTATAGATTTTTGTATGAAATTTTATTATTTGTTTATAACAGTAATCATTTTAAATACATTTGGAACTCAAAATTTCATGTTTGGGTAATTTTCTCTGTTTAACTAATTTCATTTGGCCGATTAATTTGGATAATATTAATGTAATTAAATAAATCTGCAGTAATAATAATGTTCATTTTCGAATCATTCCTAAATTGCTTTCGATATTTTTAATGATTTAAAATAGTTTTAAAGTTTTGTATATATTTTTGTGATTTTCTGAGAGAACTTAGGAACTGCAATGTTTGGATAAAATCATATGGAAATTTTTGCAACACGAAAAAAAGCCATTGGAGAACAAACATTTCGATTTGTCCATAAAACAATTTTTATTTCTATTATTTGATAAATTTTCTTATATATATATATAAAACTAATAATCGTGATTGATGATGCGGATTGAACATCATCGTTTTTATTTTGTATGAATAGATGGAATGTTCTCTTCATCTTTAAAATTTGCATTCTTTTTTAGAATCGCGTAACAATTTTTATGTGATGATCTAGAAGAATATTCTATGAATTTGTATTCTTGTATCCTTTATATAATGGGTTTTCATTGCACGAGCTACAATTATGTTTATATTGATAGATATCGTCGAATGTTTGTGGTTTTAGCAATTTATCAGTGTGCCATTCCTTGGATGCTGCAAAGCATTTCTTGCTCTACGGCATCTCAAGTATGGAATGTCGAAACTCAGCATCACATGCTGAGTTTCGACATCAAAAGAATGGAATATCGAAACTTCAGTATTGTACAATCTATATGGATCTGGAAGAATAATACATGATGTTGTCAAATCCAAAATGTGTTTAGTACAATAGAAATTATGGTTAATGCAGTTCGGTTGCAAAACTGGATGAAAAGGATGGAAAGAAATTTGCAGTCTGTTGTATTACTCATGAAATTTTTTCTATAAAATAGTTTGCATGAATTTTTTTTATTTTTCAGCTAAAACTTTGATATTTTATATGTTCAAAAATGTATTCTGTATTAGCAGTATTAATAATTTTTCATTATTATATTCCTTTGTAAAAAAATTTTTGTGGAAGTTTAGATTTATTTTGTATTATTCGAAACATGTTACTTAATAAAATATAATGTATTCCCGCAAGAAAACATAGATTTAACGATAAAATTTCTGATAAGATAAGAGATAGCGATATGAAGAATAATCAAATACGATTGAATTAAAAAATTCAAGTGGTTTGAAGATATGGAAGAAACTCGTTAATTTAAAGCGGATATACGTGAAAACAAAGTAAATTTATGCCTTGAAGTAAAGAAAAAATATCTCATGAAATTAAAAAGATACTAATCAGTGATTAATAACAACTTGGAATCACCTCAGTAATCATGACCAGCTTGGATGACAGTTGCAATTACCTAGAGAAATTTAGCTACAAAAATTCTCCTGCATGTTATTAATTCTTCTTAAGAAAAGTGCTGTTTTGTATTCACAAATCTATCTAGAAAAATTTAACTTATTATAAAATATGGAGTTTTAAACATACTTTGAAAATTAGCTACAATTTCTTCACATACAGACTATTGTGGTTATAATATAAAATAATTATTAAACGAGACGTGAATTATTTAAATGATTAAACCGTAAACATATTTTACAATTATACAACTTTAGTTAATTCGTATTCTCAATTACTTAATCGTTTAATAATTCTTATATTTGATTAACAAATTCAGTTATATCACCAACGAAGCACAACATAATAATCTTCATCATTTAATGTTAAAATCGATATTGTGTACAGATTTAAATAATATAACATAGCGTGCCTCATCAATAGCAATAAAAGTGACAGAGGATTTTCGAGTAATCAAATGAGAAAAGGAGAATAAGTATTCTAGACGAATAGCTATTCTTCACAAGTGATTACTTGGTCTTGTCACTGCATCCAAAAGATACCAAGAACAAGTAATTACCTCATCGGAGACGTTAGCAACTTTCATTTCCTCTTCGTTAGCTACTACTTCCCTAGACAAAAACAAAACTCGTTGTATATACAGTCAAACTTTACTGTGCTTGCTCTCCTTTGTATCTAACATATTCTCTTAACTATTTAAATATACAACATTATTGTGTTATTTTAACAATCATGCCGCAAATAAGATTTGACGTTAAGAATAATTAATATATTATGTATACTTCAAAATAATGACAATGTATTTGGAAATATATTTAATTATTCAGATCAAAATATTCAATTTTTCAGGAGTGACAAAAGATATTCAGGAGCAGCAAAAAATATCCAATTCTCCAGGGTATTCAAAATAATTAACTACCCGGGATCATTAAAATAATCTAGAAATATCTATTACAGAAAAATAAATTATAAAATAAATGAATTTATTATATTAAATAAATATATTATCTGGAGGATGCAGGTAAACTATTTTTATCAATATTAATTTTATTCAATTTGGAACTATAATTAAATTAATTTAGCAAAAATCGATAGAAACTGGCTCGTAAAATTTCCTAAATAAATTATCATCATAATTTATTGGACATAAAGAAAACAAAATAATAAAATAAACTAAAATATTTGATCTGAAATAAAAATTCGATTAAATGGAAACGTATAACATGTTTTAAAAATCTTTTATCAAAAACGGCATTAAATTTTTATTCTAACGTCCATTTATTTATGTAAAATAGATGAATGATATTTTTCAAAGAGATTGTTCACTTTCTGCCAAGGAAAGGTATACGGAAGTGCAAAGAGGGTGATTTCTCCTACTGTCAACATCTCTCAGCATATCCTTGTGCACCCCACATTGATTTTCTTTACAATCACTTTAGATGTGGCTTGTCTGGAGTACTCGCGAAATAGCTTCTTAAATAAAATATCTGATAATTCCGTAAAAAATGTTCGATAACTCCAAAATGGTCACCAATCACAATTTTTTAATTCCGTAAAATACTGATGAAAACATTTATTTCACCTTATTTAGTTTTATACTTCACAGATGGAGACACGGCGCGTATTGCACACGATAAAACCACTACGAACATGAAAATAACTCCTGATTTATTCACATGTTTCATTCTGGAGTGAAATATTAAAGCAATTTTTGCTTATAAATTACCGTTATTTTCTCTATTACTCTTTTATGATAATTACGATCGTGAGTAATTTATATGTAATTCGGATGTTTGTATTTTTATACTCCACATAACTGTCACTATCTTTGCATCTGTTTTATTGATTTTACAATTTGTAAATTTGGTAAGTTACTAACCACACAGTTTCTAAAACATAGCATTACGCAACATATCACAAATGATCGATAAATAAATATTAAAGTGGAATTAATCTAAAATTTTAGCAAAAATGAAGAAAAAGTTTGCGTGTGCATTTTTGAATGCAAAAATATTAATTTTATTTTAAAAGATATCATTATTTCTTTAAATTACTCTGCTAGATGAACTGATAATTATAAATATCTTATTTTGTTTTTTTCAAATGAGGATGATCCTGTTAACTGATATCAAGGGTTGAACGTATATATTGCACGTATGATTATGGTTTTAGAAGCGATGATAAACGAATGGAGAGGATGAAAATCTTCAATCTGAGAATCATGCGGTAACGTTTTATCGATTTAACTACTTGATCAAATAATAAAATCCAAGATAAATATCGTAAATTGGAGTTAAGAATGTAAAAAAAGCATTAATTCAGTTTTAAATAACGATCAAAACTACTTTTATTGATTTAGTTTTCTGATAATCGATTTTATAGAGTTTTTCTATAAATTATTTTGAAGTTAATTTCATCCAAATTTTGATAAATAAACAGAAATATAAAATATTGAATTTGTTCGAGTGTTTAAGTCGAAAATTATTTTTCTTCTTTAAGGAAAGACAAATATTGAACTTTATCAGATATCATGATAACTAGTTATATTGTACAGATTCAATTTTGAGAAACATGTTTATATATTCTTTTCTTTACGAAATCTTCAAAATTCTTCAATACACAATATATAGATTTCCTTCCTTTGCTCTTAGAATACGTTGCTCCTTCAGCTGCTTCTTATTACCTTCTAATCAATACTTGCATCTACTACTCTCTTGTTCCCACTTCTACAGTTTACTCTTCTTATTAATTGCTTTTTCCTCTATTCATTCATATTAAAAATAACTCTTTCGGATTAATTTCTTTGAATATTTATGAATAATATCTGATCTTAAATTTTTAGAACGTTTGTTTGATTAAAATATTTTAAAATATCAATGTATAATTTGCTATGTCTGAATAATGCAAAAATAAAGATTCTGTTGCAAAAAAACAATCACTGCACCATATAAAACAGTTTTATGCATATAGCTAGAGATGAAAATCAACTTGCACGAAGTCCATACCAAATAATATTTCACAGCTTTCTCTTATTTCTAGTTTTTGACGACCGAAAAATAAAATATAATCGGATTTATATGCATTAATATTCACGTTCGTATGCGTAGATTAAAATTTTAAGAGATTATAAAACAGTTTAAACGATAAGAAAGAGAGTTAAAGCAGAACTTATCCTAACTTTTATTACTCTGTTCTCCATTCTTAAAACGTGGTAAATTAATAAAATCCACAGAGCGTCACAGAATAACCAAAGTGGCCACGAAGTAATCTTAACATGCAAATTATAATCCAGACTAATCCTATAATTACACTTAAATGCTCTAGCTATATCATTTCCGAAAGTTTCAGAATTAAACCAAAAATTTTAAACAAATGCATACATCGCATATTAAAAATAAGTTATTAAATCGTACAGAGAACTTAAATAAAAATAGTGGATATGATAATACGTTTCGACTTTATCAATTTTTTTTTTCTATAGAAAAAAATATTATATAAATATATAGGAATAAAAAAAAATGGAAAGTATCGATTTTTTTACAATCAGATCAATTATATTAACGGTCCATTCGCTTCAGATAGATAAATCTCATCTCTAGCAATCTGATAGAGAGTAAATGATACCAATAAAAGATCACGATTGAGCTGATAATAAATAAATTAGTAAATCTTATGAAACTTTTAAGAATGGAGTAAGTACAAGTGGAATTTCGTGTAGGAATTATTAACCAACGTTATACTTGTGCTTGTTTGCTTCACTTAAATCCAAATTAAGGTGGATGTAAGTAAGCGAGTTGTGCAAAATAACAATGTAAGAAAAAGTTTCATCGATTAAAATGAGAAGAAGAATAAAGTTTATTATTTATTTAATTAGAAATAATTAACAATTGGTAAGATCTCTCTAAACAACATATCAATTTTTGGAGTTAACTAACTTGCTAGTTAGATAATTTACAGTTGTAACTAGTTTCTGTTTAATACTCAAGAGAGATAAATAGAGAAATGGACCGGTAACTAAACAATTCTATAATTTAATCTATCAGACGTCACATATTACGTTTAACTTCTGGTTGCATACGTTTATTAATTCTAAACTAATGTATGAAGTCTTATAGTACTGCTGCCATTCACTTTAAATTACACGTTTAATTACGTTACAAGTGGATCGTATGTTTAGCGTAAAGAGTGTAAATTCAAGTCAGGAAGTTGACATCTTGTTAACTTTTTTGCGATACTCGACAAACAAAGAGATCAATTAACATACCTCCGCCATCTTGTCAAGTGTTCTCTATCCAAAACAAATATTTATTCTGCTTTCCCTTTTTTAAAGTTTTAAATTTTTGTAATGATGGAGCCAGTAAAAAAGTTAAATAATATATAAATCTGTAAAAATATGTGTATTTTACATTTACTTTATAATATTTTATAGTTATAATGCATTTTTATTCAGTTTTATGCTTTTGATAAATATATATATATAATACAATTCAAGATGTACGGTTAAGTATATATTCTTTAAATATTTTCGGGGTTTTTAACCGTCTAAAAAACATTTTGACACAAACCAGATAACACTCAGCAGCAACAAAGAAGGTGAGATTTTATGATCTTCAAACCAAGCCATATCTACTTCTTCTGTGGATGTTTTTACAGCAGAAACAAAACTGCTGGAAGTGAAGTGAAATTGTAAGTTGACCTCTCGTTCTCTGAAACAAAACTTCCTAATGGAATCCTTTCATCCTGAAATCTTCTAACCGATACCAAAAAATTACGTTATAAAAAACAAACATCGCATATAGTATATATATATTACAAAAAAATAAAAAAATATATCTGGAGATAAATGACACAAGAGTCTTGATTAATGGTTAGTCATAGGATAGTTAGCATTATCAAATGCAGATGAAACACTAAGCAATTTTTCGATGCATTCATCCAACAGAAAACAGTTTTAATTAATTGTTAGAGGTTTTTCTTGAGAAATGTAAATTCTGGAACGATAACAAGGCTGAAATTTCATAACTGAATTGAATTATTCTTATGAAGATCACTTGAAAAATGTTAACATGCTTAAATGATTAATCGAAGTTATTAAGGCTTTGAATCCCTCAATAAAGATGATCGTTACATCCAATATTTACAGCTTATATATTAATATTACATGACGTTAAGATACTAAACTGGTTTAAGTCTTTAAAAATAATTATATTAAACAGCAGATTTAAGTTAAAAATTTTCCAGTCTTTCTGAACTTTTACGTTATAACAAAACAAACTTGAAAATAACAGAAAAATCTGTTAAAATCAATTATTAGATTTATTTTAATAATTTAACAGCGTGGAACTCTTCATTCTTTCCGCTAAAATTGGATTTTCAGTTGGAAAAAAAAATCAAATAATAAAAGCACGTCCCCATAAAGCGAAGTAAATTAATTGGCTTTACATAATTTTATTAAATTACGTATAGTTCAGCAAACTTGTCATTGGAGCAAATAGAACGAAAAGTAAAAAAAGAAAATATATACAGTATATATATATATATTTAAAATTATATTAAGATATAAAAATAATATCGTGCATCGTTTAAACATCACTAGCGAAACGAATTTTAATAAATATACAGAAGCTAATGAGTTTATTAATAATTAAATTGTTGCAAGACGATAGAATGAACTGCGGTTAAGTGACTTTAATCGTCGAATTATGGCTAAAATAAAATATTTTTATTAAATTTTAACATTAAAAGGTGTTACAAAAATAATTTGGTTTACATATAAATACATTAAGAATGGCACATCGTCGAGGATTCTTAGAATATAAAATAGTAATCGATACGCAACGACGTTAATGGTATGAGATAAGCATTTCGAGATCACTAAAATGTTATCAATGCAATTGCCTTAAAAGCTACAGAAAATGTTCTGCAAATATATTCTTCTGTATAATATAATCATCAATAAAGAAAGAAAACAAAATGTTTACAAATATTTTGTATATTTTTATATACATTAAAGAGATAAATAAATATTTAGGATATTACATTCGTATCGAAAACAACAGACATAAACACAGATAAAGTTAGACAGAAAAACAGAAATGGTGATCTTATAATCCTCTCTTCTAACATAAAACCGAACAGGAACCAGTTAAAAAAAATGAGAAACAGAAAAGTAGATTCGATATTGGGTGTCCCTTTTCCTTTATGTGCACTTTGCACAATAATACATTTAACTGTTCAAATTGACAAATGGTTTATTGTTTTTACTTTTTTTTCTATTCCTGCGAAAAATAAAATTTTCTCTATTCAATAAGCTAACATGTAAAATACATTATATATGGAAACTGATCAAATTTTTGGTATAAAACAAAATACTTTAAAATAATCTAGAAAGGAAATATTTAGAAACATTTTGTTACAGAATACGTAAAATACTGATTGAAAATAGAAGTAGGAGTAATGCATTTATTCAGTTTGGTTTGGACAGGTTTAATTAATTTTCTTCAATCGTTAACGTCATTATTACGTGAGATATTTTAATCTCATTCGCTAAATGAAAAAAGTAAAAAAAGATTTAAAAATTACTACAATTTACCTTTATAATACCACGCAAAAATGAGGCAAAAATTGCAAAACGTTAATTAGCAGTTTTCTCCATTGCGGTTGATTAATCAATGCAATATTTTATGTCACTTTAATTACACACAGTCATTTAATTCTTGTGACAGACGACAGTCGTGCAATTTCGCGACATGAAGTGGAATAGACAAGAATAGACATGAATAGGCATGTCTAAAAATGTTAGCTTTCAAGAATTGTACAAAAAATGCATAAAATATTATTTATTTGGATTCTAATAATTGTTTTGTTTTTTATAATATTAAAATATCGAGTTAATCCCTTTATGAAGATAATTTGATTTTGTCACATGAAATTTTCTGGCATATATATATAGATGGTACAACTATCAATATAAAAAGATCTATTCTAGATTTTCTCTAGCTGTTAGATTTTAACCTAAAATCGAATTATAAAGAGTCAAAATAATATAAATGGGATACGGAATCATAAAGTTAAAAGGCTGAATGATATAAAACGAATTAGGTTTTTTTGTTTTCAAAGTTATCTTTTCACCCGTCATGAAACCATAAACAAGTTTAGGAGACATAAGTTGGTTTTAGAACTTCCACAGTAACAGGAATGAGGACAATTAGATTCCGTTAACTTAAAATGGATTTAAGTCTCCACAACAATTTAAGTAATGGTCCTTTCTTTTTTATTGTCGCAAAATCTCTTTGTCAAAAGGAACAACTAAAACAAACAATTACTTTCTATAATTATTCTACTCGCTCTCTTCTTTAAAAAAGTTTTTTTTTTATAATTACAACTTCCTACACTAAATTATTCATTGGAATAAATAATCATTCGGAAAATTTACTTTTAGATTTTGCATTTTTGTTTTTTATTGGTATGCAAATAATAGTAGAAAATCGCAATTAATATAATTTAATTAAATGTTATCGATTCTGTTCTATTCATTAATTGCTAAATTATTTTTAGAGAATTTAACTAGTTTATTTTAATGAAATTCCTGCTTCTTTAATTTTTCTGAGTTGCAATATTTAATCACCATAAACCCATCCGGGAAATATCAAGCAATAATGTACTTTTAATTGATATTTTAGAGAAATTATGATTTAAGAAGAAGGAAAAAAATCTGCTATCAAACGATTTGCGAGATGAGTATTTACGTTCTAAATATCAAAATATGCATCTCGGAGTATTTTTCGTATATGTTAATGGAGAAAACATTATTCTTAAAAGTCTTTGTAATTTTTTATGTTTTCTTTCAAATTTCTCTCGAACTGGAGAAGGATATTTAGTTGATGGGCTCTAAAAAACAACTGTGATTAAGCAGCAACATTAAAATGCGAACTAGACGTCACAACAGGCATTTTTTGCAACATATTGCTGACGATTTAAAAAGTCAGACACATAAAACACGTGAACGAAACTTCCTTATCGGATCAACATTTTATTACCCGTATCGACAACATTCGTCCGTTAGTAGACGACAAAATGGCATAAGCACTACTACCAGGTATTCCCTGTCGATAATATCTGACAAGAAAAGGAATCATTTATCTTTCATTCTAGCATTAATCAATTTTTCAATTTTTCTACACAAACTTGTAATAAATAGATTTCTTTTTCAACTTATAGAACCATTATCGACGCGTGTTATAAATAGGACAAGTATTGAATGTTCCTTTTTTGGAACAGCTGATATGGAAACCAATTTTTGTTGTGGTAAAGTGGTGGCATATGAAAGTTCCGGTTTCTACCCCTTGGCATAAAAGAATCATACTAGCAGAAGTTCTAGCCACTCTAGGGCTTTAACCTTATCTATTTACACGATATGGCTTCCTACTTCACAAATATTAAATGCATGAGTTTCGCTTTTAATCGGCGAAATGCCAATAATGTTTTAAAACAAGTTATATGAAAATCTTACCTGTATAAATGAGTTGATAACTTGGACCTTTCTTCGCTGGTATTAAACCAGCAACTGGGTTTAAATGTCAGATTTTTATAATCCTCGGCCCACAGATCCCAATCAGTCGTTCTAGATACTTCGGCCACTAATTCAACAACGGATTTCACAGTTTGTCGGTTATGAGGATGGAACCTTGGTCTTAAAGATAGCAAACCGATCGGTAATCTATTCAAATCTGAATTCCGATGTTCATTTGGTGAACTATCTAAAAACACCCATATCCATTCTCCGTCTAGTAAATTTAATTTCGCAGCTTCTTGTAGCACTATTAGCAATATGGAACTATCACAATGAATTATGAACACTCTAGTTTTACTACGATGAACGTCCGTAATTTGTTGAAAAATCTTCGTTCCGTTACTTGAGTTATCTAATAGGATTCTTTGAGGTTTAGTCCACGGTGGTTTTCGTATGAATTTGCTAAACCTTCGAAATATTGAACACGAAAATTGGCTATCGTCTGTTAAAAAAGTTACGTGATACCAACCGTTTGCATTCAGAAAATGGTACGTGGCATCGGCTAAATCTTCGGCAGTGGGGTCTAAGCTCAGGTAGAGAGAATTCATTTCCTACAGAAAAAATCAAAAAATTAATAATTTATCCTGTAAAAATCTTATCCGCAATATACTCTTCGATTGAAATATCTCTATCGGAAATTTAGAATAATTTATATTAAAAGTTCAATTCTCCATAATAGAATAATACAAGCAACTTTGATTTGGAATAAAACAAAAACAATTATAAAAAATACAGCTTATAAATCTAAATTACGATGTTATAAGGCTTCTCCATCAAATAAATGAGTAAAAAGTATTTTTAATTTTTGCCTGTAGCTTTTTAATATCCACAGGTTTTATATCAATTCATTTCTGTTACATTAATGTAATGTCAAACTTTTTATTATTATTATTTTAGTTCTTTTAAAAGGTTCTGATATCGAATTCTCATAAGAAGATTGATGTTTTGATGGTTTTCGAGATTAAATTTTTTTTCCTTCTTCGAATCAGAAATAAAACAGGAATTACCTGAATGAACTCTCCCAAATACAAATTATGTTTTTCATTACTTAACAATGCAAAAATGGCGTAACATTCATCACAGTAAATCGTTAGAAAAATATTGGCGAACGGCCAATCTTTACGTAAATGAATGTAAATCTGTCGAAGAGTGTTTTTATAAAAATAGCAATAAAGAAAAAAAATTGACCAAGTTCAAAATCAAACTTAGCGAAATTTTCGGAAAAAGTCGAAGAATGATTACTTTATCAATCATGCTGTACGTGATCGATCAATTTAATTATCTAAAAATAATTCTTAATGTTTAAATTTAGACTTTCTCATAACTGTACACTGGGTAACAGGCAGGCATTTTGTCTTTTATCGGATTTTGGTCGTTCTGGCTTGTCATCGTTTGTCGACTGATTATACTTAATTAAATTGACTACGTTCAATAATAATCGTATTTAGAACTGATGGAAAGGTAATGTTTACGGAATTTCATCGATTTTATTTTCAGAATTTTAATTCGGAAAATCAAAGAGGAAAATTTTGTAACTTCCAGAAAGAAAAATGCTACTTAATAAAGTTGCTTTAATTAAATTTTCTCGAACATAACAATCATATTTTTGATCAATATCTACATTATCATTATATTCAGAAGGAATTTGAAACTTTATGATGCCTTCGTTAAACACGAATATTTCAGTAAAAATTTTACAATGTGATCAGAAATTGCAGAAATAGCAATATGATTCGAGCAAACAATCGTACGCAAGGAGTTCTAAAACATAAGGCAATTATACCTCTTACTTATCAGAGAAAAACAACTGGAACGTATAATTTGCAGCCAGGATGAATCTAAAATTTTTAAAATTATACAATGCTATGAAAATATCAGATCACACTGGAAATAAGAGGAAATCCACAACCAAAATTTTACACTCCCATAGAAGGTTGAGTGGTTCTCTACAATACTATAGAAGACAAAGCGATATCTTGCCTAATAGAAACCATATGGAATTCACAGATGAAGCTTTGAACGGATATACATCAAGATTCAGTGAGACAAAAATCATCATAATTAGAAAAAATAAATAAATTTATTAAAGAAAATTGGGTAGTATATAATAAATCAATTAACTTTGAGATTCAAAAATACTTTCATATACTTGGAGATGGATTAACAATAATACAAGGAACTCGAGTTAACAACTTAAAATCATTTAAAAATAATTTTAAAAACTGTTCTCGGTTTTAATTATAATATAGCAAATTTGAATATACAATATTAATTAAAGACTTTATTAGTAAACAGCAACGTTTGATAACGTTAATTTCTAAATAAGGAAGTGCGAAGGGATGAGATGTTGCCTCAGGATCCCACGAGTGAATAGGCTCTTTTGAACTTTTCATATGAATACTAAGTAGGAACTTAAGGAAATTAATAAACATTAAGATATTAATTACTGTATAGTAATATAAAATAAAAATGAAATATTTTTTTAGTTTTACCGGAATTTGCTGTATTTATCAAATATGATATCTTTTATGAAGGGTTGAGAGCTTTTAGAAGTATAATTAGTATCATATTATGCGTTTAAGAGATTGTTATTTCTGGAGCTGCTTGCTTTCAAAATGTTTCTAAACAAATATGAGTTTAGTGACCTTAACAGTGTGTCCTGATGTACAAAAATTATTGCATTCACACAATAATTTTATCACCACTATAATCTAAAATTACCCAGATAAAGTACGATAATTTTGTGAAAATTCTAAATAAATAAAAATTTGCCTACGTTTTTATTTACTTAATATATAAATTATTTAAATGACAATTTGGATAATTGTATTTTGATTAAATTAATATCAAGAAATTACTAAAAAATTTAGATGAAAACGCAAATGGTATTTTATCTCGACCTTCTAGATAACTTTGCAAAGCCCTGTGAGGAATGTATTAACTCAAAATGCATGGTGGTGTGATCACCTTTTAAACCTGAATGTTAATTCTAATTTTTTTTTTTTTTAATACATGTATGCTCGGAATTTTATATAATTTTGTACATGAAGATGAAGTATTGCCGATACTTCTTGCATATTTATTCTATTAAAGCTCTAAATAGCGGCATCTTTAGTTTTAATCATAGAAAAATCCCAACACGGTTTGCTTATGATGTTTAGCTAATATTCGACTTTATTATCAGAGGTTATTTGCTGTATTTATCTACTATGTAAATCTAATTAGGATAATTAATTAATGTTTATTATATCACGTAACTGTTTAGTGACGAACTATCGATGTGTCAATTATATCATGTTTTTTTTTTTAATTAATTCTCCAGACAAGGCTTTAGAAGGTAGCGGAACTAGCGTAATTAGTTATTTAAGGTAAATAATATTGGAATCTATATCTTTATACTGTACTAAAAAAGAAAAACAGAAAATAATAGCCGAGAATAAAATTCTAATATCGATTATTAAGTTTTAATGCTAATTATAAATAATTCAAATATTTATCATTTCGAAAAAATTGTTTACAAAATAACGATTAAGAAAAACAAAATACCGGCGTGTAATAACAATGTAGTAATTACCGTAGTGAAGAATGCAAAAATCGGAAAAATGAAAAGAATTTTTGAATTTTTAAAAAGGAATAATGAAATCTTACAATAACAGGAGATGATAAAAATAATTCATTCTCATGAATATAAGTACAGTATTAAGTAAGAGATGAAAGCTTTCAAATAAAGTATAAAGTGCCATAAGTTACGAGAGGTCGACTAGAATCAATTATTTATTTAAGGTATTTTAATGGGAAAACGCAAAACCGGGGATTACCAAGGATATCCTGTAATGAAATTTATAGATTTAAAATTGAAATACTGCCAAAGTTTAGGAAAAATTCATTTGAAAACTCGAGTTTAGTTAGCATATGTAAAGCCCTTTTTTCTATTTTTCGTTTTCCTATATACATCCTTTTGTATTCCGTTTTTTATTCCTGGATCTTCCGGCTACATTTTTCTTCTTCATAGTTTTTTCGAGGATAAAAATAATTTATATTCTATTCTATTTTTCTTTTCTTTCGAAATTTTTATTTTTTATTTTATCTTTTATTTTTAGTCTCTGCCAAACTGCATTGAACTGATCCCATAAGCGCTCTTCTTAGCTAACATAAATCAAAGCTTACTTTTTAACTCGGATAAACCCTCATCAGAATAACCGAAACACTAAAAACTACAATACTAAAGAACATGATTTATTACCAGAATTTACGATGATAAAAAGTAATACGGTAATTTTCATTATGTAACTCGTAGATAGTTTTTTCTTTTACGAGTTACACGTGTATCGTTTTAAGCGTCATAAAGTTAATCTCCAATTTTCATTAAGTTTATGAAAAGAGTGAATGTTGTCAATGAGTACTTGAATACAATTTCCTCCCCGAGGAAGACGAACGATGCTATAAATTTATTAAAGTAATAATTACATCGGCAAAGGAAGAAAAGGGGAAAAAATGGGAGAGAAAATAATTTATATTAAGTTTTCGCAAAGTAATTTAAAGGATCGTTTAGATTGCTAAAGTCTCATAAACGAGTAATTCATATAGCGATTATTATTAACCTGAATTGTTATCGTCGATAAAAGTTGAACGAGAAAATTATTAATATTAAAGATTTAATAATGACAAACTGCATTTTTAATTATTGATGACTAAATAACGTGAATTTTTTGTAATTTCTTTGCTAGATTTTTTTACCCGTTGGTAGTTTGCCATTGCAGCCATTACGATGTTGTTAAACGAGTACAGTGGGAATTAAGATACAAGAATTTTATTTTAAAGATGTACAACTTTTCGGATTATTTCCTAACTGCTGTCCAGCTCTGTTGTGATTTATCACGATGATAACGTTGAAAACTAATAAGTAATCTACTCACAAAATACAAATTTAAGTAGCTTTCGGCCATGTTTAACTTATTGCTAATTAATTATTTTCCTTATTAGCTGCGAGCCATAAAAAATCTGCGTGTAAAAGGAAAAGTGAGATGATTATAAATTTCAAAATAATTTATTCATGCTATTACGTCACACTCCATTGTTACGTGAAATCGATTATTGCGTAATAGTAAGAGACGCATTAAGGTTATTATAATATACATTATAACGATGTTTAAGCGCAATTTTAGAGTATTTATCTCATTAGGAAACGTTTAATTTGATGAAATTTAATTATTTACGTAATTATCTTCAAGTTTTCTTCTTTTAAAATATTTTAAATTAGAAGAAAGCATTTTAATTCGCAAAAGTTTAGCCGAGAGCAACTCTTATAAGTTATTCTAACAGAAACAGCTCTTATGTCTTCTATGTGTAAATGCATGGATGAAATTAGATTCCACCGCTGTATGCTAGATCCAATGCAAATTTAGTAGGAATTTTTAGCCATAAAGATAGCCATAGTTTTACAAAAACCCATTGTTACAAAATTTATAGTGTCATATATATCAGAAATCTTTACCCTTTGAAATTTAAAGTCGGTCAACAGGATCAAAATTTATTAAGAGGAAAATTTTTTTGTCACTTCTAGAAAAACGAAATAGAACTATTTCTAGTTTAATTTGTTATGTGTAGACACGTTACTCTCTCTACTCTGTCACGTCTTTGATCGAATCACGTCGCTAAAGAATTTCATCAAATACTAAAGTATTTTTTGTAACCTAACTATTTATGTTTTGCACTAGTTTTTTTCCCTTTTAATATATATTGTTTATATATATATATATATATATATGTTTATTCTAACCGAAACAGCTCTTATGTCTTCTATCTGTAAATGCATGGATGAAATTAGACTCCACCGCTGTATGCTAGATCCAATGCAAATTTAGTAGGAATTTTTAGCCATAAAGATACTGCCAGCTAAGAATAAGTGTTGATTCCTAGTTTTTATCTGTGATCTTAATAATTACTGGAAAAACCTTTATCAGTTATTCCATTTCTTTTTCACTAATTTAAATAATATCTGGTTTGCTGCGTTGTCCTAAGGTATTTGGCGCCCGTGGGCTACTAACAATAATGCGCCCCTCTTCATAAGAAAATACATGGGGGGAAGAGGAAGTGGGATGACCGATGAAGTTTTACAAAAGTTTTAGAATTAAAAAAGGTATATTACCGATAAAAAAATAAAATTCATACAAAATTCAAATAATCTATATGTACAAAAACAAACTATATAAAGAAAAAACAAAAGTATCTTTATTATATGTATAACTGAAATATTCATTTTCCTAGCTTTTTCTTTGACAAACTGGTTAATAATAAGTATGCACGTACTTAAATAATTAAACAAAACATTCTATGATTTAAATATTTTGTCTATGCACAAAAACTTAAATCATTTAATTTGATCTTGTCCCAAAGAAGAGAGTAAATAATATTTTTTTCTTTTAAAAAACGTGCTGAAAAAGATCTTTCATTGCTGCAATTTGTAGTGGCAATTCTTAAAAAAATGCGCATTGCTGTGGCCACGTTAGGAAATACACACACAATATCTGAATAAATTATTATTCTCAAACTAAGTTCCGCCGTAGATATATTTTCTTTATCTTCATATAAATAAACCTGTTTAAACTGAAGGCATTCTTCGATAAAATTATTTTCTAGATGGTCAACATATGTTTTACATAACTCTGCAGTATTCTTTTTAATTATGTCATCATTTAAATTTTTCAAATTGGCCAGAAAGCCAAATTTTGAGTAAATGTCATCATAGGCACACTTTCTCCTTTGTACCTCTGATAGAAGTTTATCAATAGTAACATAATATGTATTTATGCGGAATTCGGTATTGGCATCATATTCAATTTTCGCCGCCCCAAAAGGCTGGCGCCCCGGGGCTATAGTTCATTTAGCCCTGTGGTTAGGGTGGCACTTTCAAGAACTGATTTACTAATAAATCAGGTCTTTTCTTGCTCTTACTTTTACAGCAAATGTGCGAACACACCATATAAAAAGTAAATAATGTAATATTAGAATCGGGTACAGGATACAAATTAAATAAAATTTAAGCGTAAGGAAAATATTAAAATATAAATTTAAGAAATAAATTATTTGTTTATACTGTATATAGTTAAGTACATATATGAATAATAAAATCGGAGTGTCTTTATTATAAAGCCAGATAATTCTGTATTGTTTAAAATTTTTTTAAAATACGTATCATAAAAGGCAGCTTTTCTTTCGTTGAAAGAAGTAAAATAATAATTACATGTTATTCGACATTTTTATATAAAAGATATTTGACAAACTATGAAAATAAGTTAATATTGGAAAATGAAATAAGTAAAAACGCGTTCGCTACTTGATAATGTTCGAAGTAGCGACTTCATCTAATTTGAATAAAGCGATGGGTCATCGTGTTGATCACGTGATGACATGAAACGCGTCGCGCGACTGAAATAACATGGCGGCGGCTGTCGATGCATCTTACTCTGGTTTATCATCATTGGTTTATATTCCGTTTATAACTTTTTTTTTATTTTTCGATTTTCTACACTTTTTCTTGTTTGGAGTATTCATTCCCTGTAAACAATAACGTTCGATATTTTTTCTGAATTCTTATTTCATACCAGCTGATATAAATACGATTTTTAACTTACACCGGACTTTAACTTTTTCACTGCTGTTGCATTCATTTTGGTTCACCCTGTATAATATCAGTCATATAAATTATATTATTAATTACTATATAAATTGTATAAACTAAAGCTGAATAGAATCTCATTTTGCTAAATACTTCTAAGTTAAGACAAGCCTTTATAGCAGGAAAAACTTTTATTAACAAAGAGTAAAATATTTTCGGTCTCTTTGTTAATAAAAGTTTTTTTCCTGCTATAAAGGCTTGTCTTAACTTAGAATTAATTAGGAAGCAGGTTGAACTTTATTTATATGCCAATTAAACTCTTGATATAAATTACTACTCTACTACTCATCCTCTTCTATACTTGTCGGATTAAGTCCTCCATGAAATATAAGTGGTGGTTGTAAGATTTCTGTAGCTTCATAGGCTTGACCTTCTTAAGATGATCTGAAACCATTTGGTTTTAGGGTGGCCTGGCTTCTCTTTTCTTTCAGAATAGCATTCAGGACAAGATTGGGGAAATGCCCTGTTTCCATTCACTCTACAAGATCATACCACTGGAGCTGTTTCCTAATGACTTGGCTTGAACTGTTGGTTTGAAGTTTTTGTCTTATCCTGATATTTGATTTTTTCTCTGTCCATTTGGTCCTATTAATCCTCCTCAAGCACTTCATCTTGAATGCCAATAGACTTTGTTCTTCCCTTTTCTGTATTATCCAAGACTCTGATCCATATACTGCAGTTGGGACTATCATTGTGTTGAAGTTTTTGACCTTTAATTGCTTGGAAATTCTGTTGTTATTCCAAATTTTGTAAACTTTATTCATAGAGGTTGATCCTATTTCAATTCTGTGCTTAATAGTTTCCAAAGTATTTAAATTTTCTGTAATTAGGGATCAGTGGCGGCTCGTGGATGATTTTTGTGGGAGTGCTGAAAAAAATTATAATAAAATACGTAGCTAAAATACGTAGTGCGGACTGCAATGTTTGCAGCCCACGATATACATATCACAAAAACGTATATCACGGGTTACCCCCACCTGCTCAATACACTGACTATGCGGTGTGACTCGGTCTGCACTGACTGCAGCCCTGATGAGTACGCAATCGCACTGACTCATACAATACACACATACAGAGCGCCTATCGAGGTACCTAGTACCTACAATTCAAAAATAAATATACTACGAACGGAAAAAATATGTTTTTGTAAAATAATTGTATAGTAATGTAATAGCTATAATAATTTTAAAATGTTTTCATTTTGGTGGGAGGGCTGCAGCCCTGCAGCCCCTATGGGCGAGCCGCCACTATTAGGGATCCAAGGAAATTAAATCTATCCACTTGTTCAATGTCTTTGTTATTGAGGCCAAAGTTAATGCTTTCCTTATGTTGACCAATTTTCATAATTTTAGTTTTATTTATGTTTATTGCCATTCTGTATTTTATTGAAATCTGATTTAGCTTGTTGATTAAGTTTTCAGGTTTGAATTTTGAATCTGCAATTAATGTAACATCATCAGCATATTTGAGATGGTTAATATTGATGCTGCTTAAGAAGATTCCTTTCTCATCAAGCAGTGACTCTCTCAGCATGTTCTTGATGAAAATGCCAAACAGAAGTGGGAATATGGGGCAACCTTGCATAATTCCTTTTTTTGTGTCAATTGGATTGCTTATAATAGTGCCTTTTTAAAGGCAACCTTGCATAATTCCTTTTTTTGTGTCAATTGGATTGCTTATAATAGTGCCTTTTTTTATAATTGCTCTGGTTTTTTGATAAAGATTGGTAAGTAAAATTGATAAATGTATGATTTCTTCATCTAATCCAATTTGCCTAATTGAGTTTATTGATGAGTCAAATGCTTGTCAGAAGTCAACAAAGCAGCAGTACAGACTTTTATTTTCATAAACTTGTAATTCAGCTGGCTGTTTTAAGGTGAAGATATGGTCAATTGTCAAGTAGTTGCTGCAGAAATCTGCCTGCTCCTCTCCCAGATAGTCTTCATATGTGTCTTTTGTTTTGGATGAGACTTAAAAAATTTTGTATGCAAGGCACAGTAAGGTTATGGGTCAGTAGTTGTTGCATCTCCTTTCTTCAGAATAGGAATAATAATTCCTGTATGCCAATCATCTGGGATTTTAGCTGTTTTGAAAATTTCATTAGAGTTTTGTGATGAAATTGAATTGTAGTATTCTATCCCAGTTTCCAGATTTCACTTGGAATATCATCAATGCCAGAAGCTTTGCCATTGGTCATTTGCTTAAGGAATTTTTCGACTTCAGTTGGGAATATTTTCAGATGATTAAAATTTCTAAGTATAGAGGTAACATTCCCAGCATTTGAAGTTTCCTCGAATAATGAAGAGGTATTCTGTCCAAATTTTGCAGCTTTGCCATTGGTCATTTGCTTAAGGAATTTTTCGATTTCAGTTGGGAATATTTTCAGATGATTAAAATTTCTAAGTATAGAAGTAACATTCCCAGCATTTGAAGTTTCCTCGAATAATGAAGAGGTATTCTGTCCAAATTTTGTAAGTTAGGTAAGATCACCAATTTCTTTGTTGGAGTTACCCTTCAGGGTAATAGGATTAGGGAGAAGTTTTTTGAGAGGGTTTTAATAGTTTTGTATACAATTTTGGTGTTATTATGAGTTTCAGCTGTTTGGCATTGTTCAGCTAAATTGTTCAACCAGTCCTGTTTGGTTGTATCTATATTATGTACAGTTCATCTGAAAGTATTATATTTATTATTTTCCTCTCTTTTATTTTTTCAAATATAGCAGATTCTTTGTTTACATGATTAATTCATCCCAAAAATTTCTGCACAATTTGAAAGCCATGTAAATCCTGATAAAACAAATTCACATTTTTATAAATAAAATTTATAAGCATATTTTAGACATATATAAAGAAATTTAAGCCCATAAGCAATATTTTTGCAAAAAAAGTAAACTTTTTAATGAATTCTCATAAAACGAAGAACTGTATAAGCACTATTAGCAAGGTAACAAAAACTTTTATTGGCACATAATGTTTTCGGACAATATTCAGTCCCTCTTCAGTATGCCTATCTTTTAGTGAAGATTACAAAAGTTATTAATTTAGAACATAACAAACGTTCCTTATGTTTTACGTATGTTTATGTTTAACATTTGTTATGTTCTAAATTAATAACTTTTGTAATCTTCACTAAAAGATAGGCATACTGAAGAGGGACTGAATATTGTCCGAAAATGTTATGTGCCAATAAAAGTTTTTGTTACCTTGCTAAAAGTGCTTATACAGTTCTTCGTTATATGCAAAAGAGCAAGTGGTTGTATATACTATGTTTAGAATTTTCATAAAACACACATAAAAACTTCAACAAAAATAAAGAGACTTGTGCATCTTTGTTTCGCTAAAACCATGGATCTTAAAGATACATGATATATTTTTAAACTTTTAAATAAGTGTATAGGAATTAGAATGATATAGATCTATCTTATTATCTAAATTTCAATTGTATATCATTGAAATTTTTTTTCTTATCTTTTTTTGTAATTTCCTTTAATAATTTAATCTTATCCCATACTATAGCCAATTTATAATTAGCAGCTCTTTATGCTGTATTCAAAGCTTTTTTTATATCATTCTTGATGTTCTATCATCTTCTCCAGTGACTGATCTATTTGTATATCCAATATATGTTTCTTACTTTTTATTCAGGTTTTCGTTTGTTCATAGAATCAAATATACCCACTTTTCTTTTTTGTGTATATTTATCATTCCTAATATTGTTAAATATTCCTATTTTAAGTATTAATCTGTAATTAGTTGTATGAAACTCAGCAGAACCTCAATAATTTCAAAAACAAATAATTGTTAACAAAGAGACAAACTAAGCACTATGCAGAAATAAACCTTTATTTCAGAATAAAGAGACAAACTAAGCACTATGCAGAAATAAACCTTTATTTCAGAAAAAACGCTTTCAACCATTCTCAACTGGTCTTCGTCAGCTAATGTCAACCCCTATACAGAGAGCCGGGAGATTTCTCCAGGTTTGTTTACATAGTTAGGAGAACACGGATGGTCTGTGACATGAGCTCAATTATTGCCCTGCCACAGAGCATCTGTTTTGGTCACATACAGTAAAAAGTTACATAAAATAAATTATTGGTCCAAAAACTCAAAATAATAATCAATACACAATAAAAATGATAAAAATAGAAATAAAATAAAAATAATAACTACAAAATGTAAATCCTAACACAGATGGTCAGATGGACATTGGTCAGATAACACAGATGGTCGGTGCCACGAGTTAAATCACCCTGTCACAACCGAGTATCTGCTTTGGTCACTTACAGCAAAAAAGGTTACATACAACAAATTATTTGTCAGAGATGTAATAATAATAATACATACATAATAAAATGCTAAAAATATAGAAATAAAAAATAAAGATAATAATTACAATATGTAAATCTTTATGTTTTACGTATGTTTATGTTTAACATTTGTTATGTTCTAAATTAATAACTTTTGTAATCTTCACTAAAAGTTAGACATACTGAAGAGGGACTGAATATTGTCCGAAAATGATATGTGCCAATAAAAGTTTTTGTTACCTTGCTAAAAGTGCTTATACAGTTCTTCGTTATAGGTCACCATCTATATATATACAAAATGGAATATTTGATGTCTGTCTATTTCTCGAAGACTCCAACACCATTTGATCCCTCGAGACTAAACTTTGTCTGGAGACTTCCCGTGATCCTGCGGGTAACATAGGCTACCCAGGATTGAGATTGCTCCAGGGATTGAGGCATTTTGGGGTAGAAACGAAATTGCCTTTATTTAAAATCTTCAGAATGATGTTCGAATTCGGGATAACGTTATTGCTGATGTAACAATGTATAACGTCATAAAACGTTTCCGTTACATAACATCACGATGACATAACAGTGAATAACGTCACTGTGATGTCAGGTAGCAAATATGATGACGTCATCACAATATTATATGCTGCTAAATCAATGGTAAATTTAATACAAAAAGGCAATGGATTATAAATGCTATAATGAATATAATGATTACGTCATCACAACAAACAAAATATGATGCAACAAAACACAACTCTTACGTGACGTCACAAAACGCATTACTTTGTGGCGTCGCGATGCCGTAACAATGGAGTGACGTCATTACCGCGGCTACTTGACGTAATCGTGATCAGCAAACTGATTCCAAATACTATGATAAATGAATTATAAGTTAAAATTATTTTGCTCGAATTCGAGATGTCGTTGCAAGATCCCATGATGTCATTGCGACATAATAAATAGCTGATGTCACCTAAACATGCTGATGACGTCATCGTCATACAATATTGATAACTGACCCTGTGATTTTATACTTTAAAAAATTCAGAAATAACAAGCTTTTCAGTTATAATTCAATTAGTCTGATGATAATATAATATTTTCAATAAATATGAGATTTGAAATAACAAATGAAATCAATGTATGAAATAATTTATCAATTAAAAAAATTCTTCCTGAGAATAATACAATGAAGATTGTTAAATGATCAAGTTTTCGGTAAGTATCAATGTTCATTTAACTAAATCTTTTTCAAATCGAAGAGCGGAAAGGCATATAGACTCATAACTTCATGAACTTTCTGAAATTGTGAGGATTGCATTGAATAACAACTGAACAATTGAAACTCTAGAAGAAATCAATAATTTCAGCCGATGCCCAGGTGGAAGCGTGCTGTGCTTCCACCTTAAAGGATCAGGGCTAAATTCCCGGTTCCACTTCTCTAAATTTTTTTCAGGAGGGGTCCGGGCCCGGCCCGTTGAATCCCATCTTCCACCTGATGACTAATCTAGGAGTGTGGATGGCCCATGGTGGGAACTGGAATGCTCCGCCGCTTAGTACTTACGCTGTGGGAAGTAACATAAAATTGCACAGTAAAAAACATGCAAATACTGTAATTAAAACCAAGTTTTTTTCCTAATATATTATATATGTCAGGTGTGTTCAACCCGTCGATCGCAGAGCGATTTTTGGTCGATCTCTTGTTTATTCCTTTCAAGTTGATTCCTCCTTACAAATTTAATTAAAACTGAAAACATAATAATTTATTTATCATTATTTTGCATTATTTTTTAATTGTCTTTAAGTGTATTGCTATTGTTTATTTATTTTTCGTTAAAATTATCAAATCAGTAATTTTCTTATCATTTAGAAGTTACACGTGAAAAGTTTCCAATATTAATTGATATTGTACAAAAAATTCTGTCGTGTTTCGGGTCAACATATTTGTCAAAATCCGCTTTTTCAAATATGAACGTCATAAAAATCAAGAAACCAAATTACAAATGATCATTTGGATGATTGTCTGTGATTAGCCACTTCATATCAACTGACTATGAAAATATTGCTAACTCCATACAATGCCAAATTTCACATTAACTTTTTTTTAAATCAACCAGCATTTTCTATAACTTATGAGTCTGTAATCAATCTGTTGTTTTTTCTAACTTTGATTTTCTAAAATACAGAGATAAATATTTTATTTCGATATATTTGTTTTTTGTTTGTTGAATTAAAATAATTAAAAGTGATGAATAAATTTTTAAATGCACAAATAAGTTTTTAGTTTCTTTAAAGTTTTTAGGGCTGGGGAGTGGGTCCTCCGAAGTGAGTGAGCGCATTTAACTGCATAATTGTACGTAATCAAATATCAAGTTGGGAGAACGTTATCTATATAAGAGAGTAGATCGCCCAATAACTTAGTATAGAAAAGTAGCTCGCATAGTAAAAAAGGTTGAATACCCCTGTTATATGTTTTCAAACTATGCCTGACCAATGCCGGACACACTTTGCTACTTAGTAATAAAATTTTGCAAAATTCCATTGTTAGAAATTTAAATAAATCGTTACGTAACCAATTTAATAACATATTTTTCGGGCAGAGTTTTATGTTCTCGTCATTAAAAATAAAATATAAATTCGACGATATGTTAGATTAATGTTTGCCAAAAATTTACTTTCAGAAATGGTACAATTTTACTTTGTATTCTACATTTTCATGCAGGATTTTAAAAGAAAATCAATTTTGATAAGGTATTCTACTAATTTTTTTCCATTGAAAAGTTCATTTCTCTTTCACGAAAATAACGAAAAATATAAGTTTGTTCTTCAATAACGCCTGTGAGGAATATACGATAAAAAGTGGCATTTTTTCGCATCAAAGTAGATTATACGCATTTTTTCTTCCCCTTAAGCTTTAAAGTACTCGATAACACGATTTCACTCGAATTATTTTCGATCGAAATGATTTTTAAGAATACATTTCGCTATATATAACAAGCATAAATTTATAATGAACAACTATGAAACTTAAACAATGCTTGTAATAATTGTTTTATCCTTAAGGGACGATGATATTTGCTTTGAATTACAGTACTGAAAAATTACAATGAAAATAATTTGACACAATTTAAATATTTATGAGAATACTTGTGCCGTTAGAGAGAGAGAGAGAGGAGAAAAATTTTCTTTCAATTAAATGTTGTTTACCTTGAAAAATATTTAGTTTTATTCTAAAATTTAATTTCTGATCATTTCAAAATTATTTATTCTTATTTTTGTTTTATAATATTCATATCTTGAGTTAAAACATGAAAATATACAGATATTATTTTTTGACTTTAATTTTTACTCAGAAAAGCGTGTCAAATTTCGACAAGAATTTTAAATACCATTAATAAAATCTAGTCAATATATTAGTTTTTTATAGCAAAAATATACGCTTAATAACAGATTTAAAAGATAATATTTCATGATCCATTTTGTTAATTTGATAGTTATTAAGAAATCATTTGATGATGCTCTTCATTCTTGAGCATCATCAAGAACAGATCGAAGTTATCGATCTCAAAAAAAGCAGAAGGGTGCATTTAGCAAATCAACTTTTAATGTTATGCATACAAAAAAACTGAGGAATATTATGCTTTATAATGATTTCTATATTAGTTTAAAAAATTTATTTATCAACATTTCCACTTTAAATGTATAGAAATTGCATTGGTATAATTTTAATTCTAATTCTGGAACGATTTAGAGGATTTTTCTCGGAACAGATGGTCGAGGTAGAAGTTCTTATTAACTGTTTTTGGTGTCAATCTGATACTATCGATTAGACGGTTCCCAAACGGACAAAATTGATTAAAGAAGCTCGGAGATATAAAAAATAGTATAGATCTCCCTCCCTCTCTCTCTATATATATATATATATATAATTCTTAAGGGATTGTAAGACGATGATATTTGCTTTGAATTACAGTACTGAAAAATTACAATGAAAATAATTTGACACAATTTAAATATTTATGAGAATACTTGTGCCGTTAGAGAGAGAGAGAGTTTGTTATTAAGGACGTCATCGATTAGTACTGCACTAACTGATTAGTTAAGGAAACATAAAAGTACATCAGACAAGAGTTTGCATAAGCTTAACATCCAATTAACGTCTACACCTAGACTTTTAGTGTAAATTCTATTATCGTACACCAAACAAACCTTGTTAACAAATATAGATTTTATTTTAACAAATTATTAAAACAACGTGCCAAAAATTATTACATCGAATAGATTAACAAACAAACAAAACATTAAATAATAATTTAAAAGGAATTATGCGGATTTTCTGTTTGTTTATGTAGGTTATTAACAAAATATTTACGATTATAAAATGACGAAAACAAAAATTTTGGGATATTCTACAATTAAATTCATATCCTGTTAAGAAAATCGAGCCATTAAAAATTCTTTATTCTAATTCTTCTCATAAAGAAATAGCACGGATAGTTTTTGTTTTTTCTCAGAAATAATACCATTACTTTACATGTTTGCCAAGCAGTGGAGCGATAAAAATTAAATTTGAAACTTTCTTGAATTATAAATTTTTTGTAACGCTCAAAATATCCATAAAATCTGAATTTTTTTTCCTTTATTTTACTATAGTTTTAAATACATATTCACTCAGCAGCATTCTCGAAAATATTATATTATATATATAGGCCTATATAACTTATGCTTAAATACTACTGAATTAATTTAATTGTATAATTTTTACTTTTGAAGATAATCTTATAATTTGTTGACGTTAGCATTTAAAATTTTGCTGATACACATTGAAATTATTTCTCATGACTTCTGGCAATGTTTCAGTAACGCTCAATTGATAATATTGTTATTATAGTAGTATATTTTGCATGATTTGTCGGTAAAAATATCGGTTAGTAAACGATAAATCAAGAGAGATTTAAATGCTCCAAACAGTTTATATATATATATATATATATATTATTAAATGTAATTGAAGTAGCGGCTTTATCTTGAACGTTTTTCTGAAAAGATTTTCGGGCATGTCAGAAATTTTTTTTTCACAATTTTGATTTTTATTTAATTATGAACATCTGGACTGTATGAATTCGATAAAAATATTGATTAAGACGTTCATTCTTAGAAGAAAAATGAAAAATTAATAATTTTATATATGAACGACGTTAATAAAAATTAAATCTCTTAATGAGCTTCCAAGTTAGCAAAATTCCTGTTTTATCAAATTCAAGGTCTGTAAATCTGCACTTTTACAACCTTGCAGTATATTATTATTCGAAAAAAATGAATACATTTATATCACCGTCGACAGACATATCAGTAATGTATATTGTTCAGAATCGCTGACAGATCATGCATCATTCGTCTTCTCTAATAGATATTTTTTATACTCTTATAAATAAAATTTTGTGCATTTAGGCTCAAAATTTCCCGAAATTTATAAGTTGAAACCAACTTATAATTTTGTTTTTAATTCGCAATTTTGTTTCTTTAAATAAAAATTCTGTTAAATTTTATTCTTGATGATTTCAGTATCACTAAAAAATGTTCAATAAGTTGCAAGAACTTCATCTTTCCGAAAATTAGAAGATAATTTCTTGATGGTATCTGCAGAAAATTCAGAGATAAAACTGTGTAATTTTTTTAGAAGAAAGTTTTTTTTATATAACAGAAATTTTCTTCCTTTTTATGTGTATGCAATTAAGAATAATCGTTCTAAAAAATACTGAATTTCTGGAAACAATAAAAAGATCAAAATCCGATCACGTGGAATACTTCAAGAATGATAATAAAAAAGATAAAGATACGCTATTTTGACCACTTATAGAAAAATACAATATTTGAATTGCTATTACTAAAACTTTTACGATACTTTCTGTTGGAAGATCTTCATCTTTAAAGTTTCAGAATAATGTAAAATATTCGACTAGAAGAAAAAAATAAAAATAAAACTATAACTTTAATTTTACATTATTTACGACTCGATACCCATAATATACAGAAGAAAACAAGTTTATGAAGATATTCGAAGCAAGAGAGCAATAATGTTCAATCATATGATCTTTAATATCTTGGAAGCAATTGTTGGAAGGGATCGATATAAATTTTCAATACAATGCACAGTAATCTGTACATAAAGAAAATGAATATATACTTTTTAATGAGATTCATTTTAATAAAAACGATTCTCTAGTACTCAGAATCGATATATCGGTGTAAACGTCTCATACAACAAAGGATCTTTCGTAAACATGATCGTCAGGATGTCAACCAACCTAACAACTAGCCATTCTGTGACAGATGGTATCAGAAAGTAGTTATCTCTAGTTGACCTTCTATTGTCGTCGAAAGAAATCTTTCTGATTGATGGTCTTTATCGATGATAATCGATATTGATTATCGGAACGATTGTAATGACTACAGCATTCCACCCTAAGTGAATTCTTGGCACATCCATGGTTAGAAAGTCTGTGTGCGTTGTTATGCGATACATACAACGTAAGATCTTATGAGAAAATAGTAAGTTCATAAATGTAAAACTTTCTGCACAAGACATTCATAAAATAATATAATTAGAAAAATGAATGATTCATTACGTAAGATGACAAACGAGTGACATTTTATGTTATTTGATCAGTTGATTATGTTACCATTGATCAAGTTGTCTGTGATAATAAAGGAGAATACATTGTCTTGTCAATGATTATATGATTATCTTTCTTTGTTATGAGTTAAGATAATAAATTCCTGAAATCTTACTATCTAAATAAGTCGGAATAATTAATAAAAATCTTAGAAAACGCATACGGATTTATGTCACTCAATATTTGTTAGAAAATATTTGTTTCAAAAAGGGTGTCCAGACAATCGATGACAATAGATTTACTCCATATTAGAAAGTTAAACAATTTTAAAGACTTTTTTCCCCTTTAATTTCTCTGGTTACGTTTACTTAGCACTTCTTCCTTACGTCATTGTCGAGTTTCTGACGTAGTTGTAAGTACAGTAAAGCTCTTTGCTGTCTCCGATCTGTCCCTGACGTCAGAGTTGTGACGTGAAGCAACCAGGCGTGCAAAGTAGAAGAAAAGAAATATATATATATCTGTGATTTATACACGAAAAAAATATACTTGATTTAAAATAAAAGCTAACCACTAATCTATCGATCTGTTGTTGTTTCATTTATTTGCAACTTTTTAATGTTTTATAAGCTTATATATTCTAACGTTAATCCTGATTGATTAATCTAAAGCAGTTTAGAGATTACTCGCTTAATAGAAACAAATTAAAGTTACAACGCAATTATTTAGGTTCTATCTGCGACTGTAGAGTCTAAAATTATCCAGTAAGATTTAAATAACTGTAAATGAGCATATTATGTGAATAAAATAAATTTAGCATCAGATATAACTCAACTGCAACATGAAAGAACTTCAGAGCAGCTTATATTCAATATTAATATATTTGTAAGTAGATAATAGTGTACGCTTTTAAGGATATTATAAACTTTATAGTGGACATAAAGCATGTTTTAGTAGTATAATCTTACACATTCAATCGTCAAAACGTTAGATATACTATATGATATCATTATCAACGATTTATATGAGGAAATTGGTAAAGTATCGAAAAATTGGATTTTTGAAAATCTCAAAGATGGTTAAAATGCTACGTTTATTATTATATTTTTAAATAATCCTTTTTTAGTCCGATATACAAATATAACAGATCGAACCGAGACTATGTCTTTCCTAACGAGCTCGATCGATATTCTTTTTGGTTTGGATTTATTCAATTTGATGCAATGATTACATCTATCGATACGTCTAGGTTACGAAGAATATTTAACCAGGTACAACCATAAATATTGGAGTTGTGTTATTACTAGAATCATCTGTAAACCATAGCAACCAGATCAATGAGAATTGTAGTATTATTAGATTTTTATTTTGTATATGTAAACAATATGTTGTAAGCATAAACTAAATGATAAAAAAATATATTCCAGATGTAAACTTGTGTGGAAAATAATCAAAAATAAAATTAAGATTTTTAACTCATCGCGCTTCGTATCGATTTTCGATGTCAAAAATCAAACCACGAAAATTATACTTGACTTCGCTTTTATTATTTTTAAATTTGTGACACAGTTTTAACATGTATCTAAATGTCTAACGTAAACAAAGTGTAAAGAATTTTTAATTCCATAAAAATAAATATTTTCTTATAATTTTAATTCAATAACTTGTATAAATTGTTTTCTAATCGATTATAAATTATTTAAAAAATGCCTGAAGAGTTTTCTTTCTATATTTTTGAAGTTTGTTTCATAGATTTTTATAAAAAATTTGTTACACTTAAACAGAAAGGATAGTTTTAAACCTATTTTATGGACATTTGTTCCATTATTCTTTTTAAATTATAAATTACAAGTTTTTAACTTTAATAATATTTGGAAAAAAATCGAAGAATTATTGCCTAAAACCATTCGGAAAAATTCTAAAAAGTTTGAAAGATCAGAGAATCCTAATTTAGTTTGATAGCTAAAAGCATCTAGATTACGCCCAGCAGCACCTTTTACTGTCTAGAATTTCTTATTTTTGTTGCACTTAAGTTATCCGAAATCAAAAGAAAGATTATGCTATTTTTCGGCTTTGGATACACGAACTTCCATACCACACATAGTATTTCTTTCCTTTTAAAAAAAATTCACTAGATAAGAGATTAAACGGTCAACTTCTCTACAGAAAAATATCAGTAAATCAATACATAGTACTGTAGTGTATAGTTATAAAATCGGATTTTGGTATGCAATCCAAAACGATTTTTTTCCTCTTTTTTTAACAGAAAAATCGGAAAACTTCTGGTTATATCAACCATCCTGTCTAACAGTTTATACAGCATCTACATTTACTCAAAGTTTTCTGAGAGACAAAAAACTTATTCTTTTTTTTTCCACATTTATATTCTTGTCTCGATACTCTTAACTTGTGAAACGCAAGAATGGATTGGAAAAGGTAGCAATAGAAAAGAAGCATTCCTTCTTTGCAAAAACTGTAATTTATAACTAAATCCGATTTTAGAAATTTTTACGAGTAAGATTTTAGTGTTATTTTATTCGGTACTTGTTGAACTTACGAAAGGACAGACTGGAAAAATAAAACTGCATAGTTTGAAATGCAATTTTAAATACATAAAGATGAAATTAATACTTTTGGATTCTATAAAGCTTGGAATAGTTCATAAATTTTTAAAAGACATTATCTTGATTTTGTTTGGTCCGTTAAATCTTCACAAATATTCCGCTCTGATTGATGTAGTTTTATAAAGTTTGATATTTGACGTCTTAATAAAATTTTCGAAGCATTTAAGTTTTGGTTGGCTTTGCATTAACGTTTTATTGTTTTAACGTGCGTATTGCAGAAAGTCACACCAACAACAAATCTTTCGAATGTTCCACTTAACGGCCTTTGACTGTCATCGTAGCTGTCATAAATAGATATTTCAATCTAGTATATTTTCAGGATTTAATTTGTCTTCACAATAATACTCAAACATCATTGTGGCTATTACAACTACATCACTGAAACACCGATTTGTCATTGTGCAAGATATTCTTTATTTTTAACAATTAGTTTTGATATTATTTATAATTTAATCATTTCAATAGCTTATTGTTAATAAATTGCAACATATAGCGTGTTACTTTATCATTTTACACTAAATTTAGTATGCAAAGAGCTTTTTCTTAATGAAAATTATAGCGCTAATGTTACATATTCAAAATGGCGTCTTTTGAACAGCATTATGAATTTTTTTCCTTTTTTACAAAAATATGGCATTGAGATGTGACAAAATGTTGTAGGAAAATTATAATAAACTCAAAGAAAATTGTTTCGCATGTTTCTGGATGGCAACTTTTGAGTGCAGAGATATATCTAATATTATGATCACTGACTTTTCCAGATAGTAATCCAATAATATCAAGAAACCCAAAATTACAGATAAATTTAGCATAATTTTATAAACAAAAATTTAAAAGTAATTTCTAGTTTTTTCATTCGTAAATGAAAACTGTGGTTTTTGGCTTGACTTTACATGAAACATGTTTTGATTTAAATACTAATTTTCTATATAATGAATCAATTTAATTGGTTTTTATAACTCTAAAGATATTCTATATATATGCCAAATTATTTTCAATTGTTTCACTTATTATTTTTAAATCTATAGTATTTTAAATCAAGTTAATTCACATAAGACCATAAATTCTGAATATAAGTCATACGTCCTGCTATCCCAATTAAAACTGAAAAAGTCCCAAATTCCTGAATTTCATCCATAAGGTGTTAATCTCGGATTCCAAACCATTAATTTATTTTTGAAAAAACAGTAGTTTTGAAAAAAAATTATACTTTATTTTATACAATAAAATACATTTTATTGGTTCTTATATTTGATTTTTATACCAAAATACAAGAGTTATAACTCCTTTCTTTCACCTTTATATAAGATGGCGGCTGTCAAAAAATTTAGAAGTATCGATTGAAATTTTTGACGTAAATCCGAAATATTCTGGTTTATCATAAAATATTTAAAATAATTTCATTAGGTATACTGTGAAAGTTACATATATTATTTATCATAGTGTAAAAAGTTATAAAAAATTTTAGATTGATTATTTTCTATCATAACATATTTGACAACATAGTTGATTTGTATTGTATTGATTATTCATGCAATATTGTACACGTTTACTTCTATAATTCCAGAATTATTAAGTATATACAGTGCTATACAATGATCTCCGAAAATTTGCACTTTCATCAACTAGAAAATATCTCATAGCTGCGTCTTGGACAGCAACAGCAATGGATTCGGCGAGTCGAGAATGAGTTCAATTTTCGCGTCACTTGTTTCGATGACACCAAGACGAATATCTTATATTTTGGTAGAGAAAGTAGTTCTTCACGTGAAAAAACTGAGATTTATCAAAATTTACGCACTTTTGTTTTTTTTTTTTTTCTTTTTAAAGAAAGAAAAGTTAATGTTTCAAACATTCAATAATACAACATAACAGTAACAGTGGCATAAAATAGTCGAAAAATAGAATAAAACTTTTCTTATATACGTCAAAATAAGTTTAAGGTGATATTTTTAAATTTACGAGTCTATCGAATAAATATTGATGACTGTGATCGATTTTTTTTTCTAGTCTCATAATAGAAAAATACACTCCTAGCATCGCTTTATAAAGATTAACTGGAATATATATACTGTATATAAAAAATAAATCATAAAAGTTACAGAAACGTTCAGAGAGAAGTCTATTATGTTTAGATAAATGGAAGGAATCCCAAACTCGAGCCACTCTACTGGAAAAAAAAAGGAACAGTCGTATAGCAAAAAAAAGGTTATATATATAATGAATTTTCAGATAAAAGTGAAGTAATGAAGAAATTTATCATCATTACTTTCAAATTTAAATATATATAAAAAAGAGAATAAAAAAATTATTGATATTTGACTATTTGCTAAAGTGAAATTATTTAAAATAAAAAAAATATTATTGATAGATGTTAAAATGGATGAAAGATGCCACCTTCAGTTAAGTTAGTGTAGTAGTTCCGTTCATTGTTGTTCTTCATCATTTTGGCATCAATCCAGAATATAATTTAACCTTGTTTTCACCTGCAGTAATGTTTCCCGTATTGACAAAGCTGTTGAAAATCGTGCTACCAACTAGTTGATCCGATTTGATAAAAAGACAAATATAATTCCTATAAACGCATTTACAAAAAAAAAGGGGGGAGAAGAAGGAAAAATTTATTAAACTAATTTTACCTTTCGATAAAGTTTTAATATTCAAAACTAGTTTTAACATATCGAAATTCGAATAATTTGATAAGGACAACAACGGCGACAAAATCCGCTTGCAACGAAGATTAATCCGTTTAAATCCTCTCGAATCTATATTGTTATCGTATCTAACGTTATCGGTAATTCAACAAAGATGATAACTATTAAGTAATCTAAAACATTCTCTATCTGGTCATTATCAATCTGCACACGTAACGCCGAGAAAATCGAGTGCTACTAGGGTTTTGACCTCGAAATAGCCACTAAATCAATCAGTCCAAAGAAAATTGGCTTGGGAAGTCTCGTGGTAAATCAAGCAATAATAATTAAAAACAGAAAAATACTTTAAGCTATCCTACATCATAAAAAAAATATACTTTTTTTTGCGTGTAAAGACGAAATTCGTATTCTCCAAGCATCTTCGAATACTTTCGAAAGTTTTATTATTAAAGCTGCATTATCTTAAATCAAAGACGACTGTTTATTTTTACAAAAATTTTAATTCAAAATTCGATTTTCGTCACGTGATGTTTCTCTAGATAATGATAATTCTGAATTACATAGTTTCACAATATAAAAATCGTTATTAAAGTCAATTTTAATGAAGATAAACTGCATAATCTTAGTAATTACTTAGTATCATTTGGAGATGAAGAATTTAGATTAAAAGAATTTTATATAAAGGAAATATAATTTGAATTTTTTTATTTATTGTTACTTTACTGCTTTTTTTTATAGCAATTAGATTCTACTATTATAAAAATGTTACTGCGGTAATATATTTATGAATAATTAATTTTTTTTTCTACAATAAAACATTCTTTGGCATTATTTAGTAAAATTTTTTTATACAAAAACGTAAAAATCGATAATTTTTGTATGCGTATTTATACGTATTTACTCTAAAGAAAAAGAGAGGAAAAATAAAAATAACAACAGTTTTCACTTCTTCGATCGAACCGATCGGAGTGTAATTATTACTGTAGTAGTAGTAGTACAGTATTTTTTTTATTTTTTGTTATTAGTCAAACACTCTTAATAGTGATACGATATAAAAATAAATTTATAAAAACATTAAATATTTGTAAAATAAATTTCTAAATGCACATAAGTTAACTGTTAATTGACTCCATAATATTAGATAAATCCTTAATGCACAGTTCTCAAAGATGTTCTAAAAATCAATTTAAGTAATAAAGAGCGAATTAAAAAAATTGCAAAATAATTAAGACAAATTTTAATAATAAATTTCGCAAGATAAACAAAATGTGTTCAGGAGATAATGATTTGTAAAAAAAAAACAAATGATAAATTTTACGAGAAATAATAACCAAAATGGAACGAATTTTAATTATATTTATGTATGGAGTATTAATATTTTCTCGCTCGAAAATATATCATGTGATAAACAAACAGATGATAATCTAAAAGAGTAATTTCGTTTTAATCTTTACTATTTAAAATTAATAAATCAAGTAAATATAACTAACATCTCTGGATAAATAGAAAATATCCGATGTAATTATAATTAAAATCTGTCAGATTAAATATAAATTTGAGTTTAATTTAGAAAATACTACAAACTGGATCCGTTCTCAAACGAGGGAAAGTTAAAGTTTTGTAGCTATGTTCCTATTTTCCTATAGCAAATTTTTATACATCAAAATGGGAAAATAAGAACTGAAAATGTAAGTAAAGCTTTTATGGATGGTAAAGTTACAGAGTTTTGGGCAAAAACCTTTCAAATGACTATAATATTTTATTTTTTGAGTTATATGTAGTTTCAAGTATATAAAATGTTTATATTTTGAATGCCACATTTCCTAAGGGACCAAATGGACTCTTTACATTAATCTATGCGTATATCTTGAATAAAAATGAACAATTGTCTAAAATTTTGAATGCTCTGCAATATTTTGCTCCTGAGACATTTTACGGACCGTAAAAGATATGCTACAGAAAAAAGTAGTTATTTAAGACTGCTGTTGTAAAACTATATCTGAAATTCTTTCATGCATTTGAGCAAAATATTGGCGTTTTAATGTTTTTAATGGGGAGAATGAGCACCATTCTTGTTTCGAACCACCACCATCCCACTGCAACAACAGTTATCGCTTCTTCAATCGAATGGATTGGAGTATAATTATTACTTTGGCTACTAGTCGAACATTCTCAATATTGATAAAATATAAAAAAAAATTATAACAATAATAAATATTTGTAAAAAAATTTCTAAATGCATGTAAGTTAATTGTTAATTGACTAAACTTAGTTTAATCGTTAATGCATAATTCTCAAAGATGTGTGAATGGCGGTTCTGACTATCTGGAGGCCTTGGGCTTGAAATAATCGATATCCGAAGTTTTAGATATCGATATCTGCTTCTTTAATAATTACATATTTTACATTTTGTCTTGGGGGACCAGGGCTCAAGTTCTATTAGACCGTATATAGATCCGCCACTGCCACCATTTTGTAATGAGACTATTACTCAAAATTATTAGACATGTAACTTGGATAGTAAAAAATAATTCCTTAAATTTGAATACTCTGCGATGCTTGGTTCTTAAGCTTTCTTGAGACATCATAGGCATAGAATATAATAAATATTTCTTTGTATCAAGCAGTTCTGGAGTCGTTTACTTTCCTAATACGTCCGTTATTTTGAAATAATTAAAGATGCAAAATTAAAACATGTTACCACTCTGAAAGAAAACCCGAGATTGTACCATCAAATAGTGCAATTTCTGGTCTTCCTTCAAAGTGAAAACATTTCAGTATTGCATCTTTAACCATCGAGCATATTTATATGATAGTAATTCCATATCTATAACACTTCCATTATGACAAACCTGAAAAATTTGAAACTCAGTTATTTTTAAATAGCTGTATGATTAAAAAATGCTGTTTGAGAATATCACTGATGGCAGATATGATTATAAAATTTCAAAAAAATCTATTAATTACTTCAAAAGTTATTAATGTGGGACTCACAGAATCAGACAACATGATGATATTTATTTCGGAAAATAAGCTAAAAAATGGCTTCAAAGCATAAAGTTTTTGCCGATATTAAGTTAATGTTATAGCAATTTTTTATGGAAAAAATTTCAAATGTGTATAATATGCTTAATTTATGATAAATATATGTTGAATTTTAAAAATTCCAAGCTGTCATATTTTACAAGGACTACGACAATTCAATAGATATATAATTTGGTTAATAAGCTACGACTTTTAAAATTCGAATACTGTCCGATGTTTATTTATTTAGATAATTCTGCGAACGAAGATATATTTAAATGGACAAAAAACTGATTACATTAAGACCAGTTTGGAAAAATATGACTGAAGCAATTTTCGAATGTTTTGAAAGACCTCCATCTTGAAATAAGATTACGTAGGAAAATTCCATGCACGTTCCTTTAATTAATGATGAATGAATTCTTGAAATGTAAGGTTCTCCAGATATTTTACAGGCGGACAAATTAGTTTTATTTTTGCACAAAAAGATTAGTTTTGTGCAAGAAACAAAGAAATAATAATCAAAGATATACCAGACAGAAGTTGAACACGTTTTTCAAATTATTTATTACTTACCTTCTTAAGATTTTTTGATTCATTGGAAAGTAAAAGCTAAAATTGAATAGACAATAAACGAATTTAATACAACTTCTCTTTAGAAAATGTAAAAAAAAAAGAAGTTAACGAACATACATTGTCCCTGTCAAAACAATTTACTTAATTAGTAAAAATTAAAAGAAACAACGATTGAATTTCTATTTTTGATTTGATGTTTTTGGCAAGTGGACAAAATACTTTCATCAGTTAAGATTAATAGAATTTTACCCATTATAACTGAAGCATCATTAATATCGACTTTATGAGAATTTAATGATAATGATATATGAAGTAATTAATGTGTAACAAGCATTACAAATTTCAATTGTTTAGACGAAATGAATCGATGATGGTAATAGTTAACAATAAACATTGGACAAATTGTTGTTGAACATTATAAATTTATTTCCAACACGTAAAATTTACGGTTTTGTGCTTTAAGCGTAATATATTCGGATGCACTTTGATTATTGAACACGAATTTAACATTCGAAAACTGCTGGCTTTTATCTATAGTAAGTCGAGCAGAACTATCGATATGCAGTTTCGCTCCAACAAACATACTACCTCTTTCCATATCCTGTTCGTTGTTTCTAAGATTTAAAAATGTAAATGCGACGGATTTTATACAACTGAAAGCTTATTGCATATTTAAAGGATTGTAGAGCAATATTCATGTTTTACTCATGTTTCCACTAAAATACAAGCCGAATATGAATAACATTTGCCTATAGTTAGTAACTTTATATCCATTTTTTCAGAGGAAAAGATCTTTTAAATGATTATAACTTTCGCTTCACATACTCGGTATACAATTTTTAAAATTTTGAATGTTCGCCATCTTACAATATGATCACTTGAAGACATCAAAATTGGACTTCGATAAAAAGAATGAACATCAAAATTTTAATGCTCTGCGATGCTTTTTCTTGACATATTTTGCAAAAAATCTGGCAATCAGACAAAGGAAAAATAATTACATACAATTAAAATTGTAAAATATATACAGAAGCTTTTCAGATGAATGTAATATTATTTATGTGTGCATTATAATGTTTCAAATGGCCGCCATAGCGAAACGAAATGAAGGAGCAACATAAAAATTAATAAACATGTAATTCAGTTGATAAGAAATGATTCTTTAAAATCTGAATATTCTGTGCTGCTCTGTTCTCGCGATATCTTGATAATAGACGAGCAGATGATCGTGGCCAATTTTTAATAAAATGATTTAAAAATTAAGTAAATTTGCTCTTATAGCTTGTATTTTAATATAATCTTAATAATTATTTAAATTTAACGTTTTCATAGCACGAAATATGACGAGGAGGTGTGGCTAAAAGACTATTAATTGGGAAGCAAGAGCAAAGAATATTGGTTAATTGGCTAATTGTAAGAGAGGCGAACTGTTAATTGGCTGATTGCAAACTTCTACTACACTTTGGTGACATACGGTTTAGATAGCTTTGTACGCATTACAAGCTGCAAAAAATCAATTAAAATTTTCAGAAACAATCACCAAACGTTCTTAAACAAAAGCATTTGCTAACATATAAATAGATATATTACTTTTACAACAGTGTATAAATATAACAGGGTTACAACTAAAAATGTTTACAATTATTCACAGATTTTTATATAGTTGGAATTCGAATTCAATCGATCTTAACTATAATCGATATCGATCAAGAAAGTAAGAGAGATTTTAGATTAAATCTCTCTCTCCTCCGTTGAGTAGAAAATATTATAAATGTGTGCGGTGCTTTCATGAACTTTGTATGCAGTCTAGAATACAGAAAGCATTTTCCGGATTTGATGGAGAAAATCTCTATATGTATTATCTGACAAGAATTATTCTTTAAAACATTTCTATCCTCGGGATATATCAGAATTCGGGATCAACAATGAAATCGGTGTAGTTTCTCCTTCGGTAAAAATGTGAATTTATGATGTAAGTGCAATAGTAGTGCAGAACCGACTAAACTGAAAACAAATTTTAATGTAGAACATAAGAATGGTTTCTGCAAAGGTTTAAATAGTAACAAATTTTTCGTCTTCCACAAATAAATATATAAAAAAAAAATAGTCTATTTATCAGTAAAGGAGATAAGTAATAGCATTCTACTAATGCCTTTATCATCAGAAAAACAAAGATTGAACTTTTTCAATACCATATATTTTCTTATTTTTTCAGTTGAGTTACAGAGATTAATGTTAGAAATGAATATCCATCACAAACCAATCACTGATAAAGGGGCGTCAGCAATAAATCTTGGAAGAATGCCTGTTAAATAAGGTATCTACCAATAAAAATCAATGTATGAAGATTATTTTTTCAATTTTTTTTTTGATCATTTAATACAGAAAACTCTCTTACTCTGAGAAAATCCTATATTGATTTGAATACTTTTATTCTCGGAGAAGTTATCTTAATAACTTGCTAAACTAGTAACTGAATCGAACAACAAATGCTTAAATTAAGGGCTTTTAAGGAATAGGAAAACAGTTAATTTAACGACATCATCTATTAAGTTTAATATATTTGCGTATGTATTTTAATATTTACACACAATTTTTAAATCGGCAATTTTTGTTCATTCGCCTTCTCACCTGCTGACTGAGAAAATTGAAGATTTACTAAAAATTCAACACGGAATGGAAAATATATTAAGTTAAATCGTGCAGAATATCTTTCTGTAAGATTACTTCTATCGATTAGAAAGAGAGAGAGAGCAAAAGTATATTTTTCGAGACTCCTTCATTCTGGATCATTTCGTGTAATTTTATAAGTTGGATCGTCTTTTGTTGCCAATTCATAATTGACCTACGATAACAAGTTGTTTAAAAATAAAACGCGATTAACGTGATTATTATCGTGAAAATGTGAAAATTTTAATGAAATTAGCCGATTGTGATGGGGGAGCTTTAACATTGAGACGCCATTAGATAGGACATAGCAGACGGACCGGATAGACACGAAGCTGACCCAGTTTCTATTCGATATGACCAATCAATATCACTCTCTGCTCTCTTCTACTCTTTTATATTTTTATGCTAAACATATCAGATATCAGAGATTGATTGACAAACATTTTTAGTTTAACTCTCGATTTATTTTAAGCTTTTGCATGTTTATTGGCACTTTCAACTTCGGAAAGCAAAACCGCGTGTAAGGTTTTCACCTTTCCGAAACTGTAAAGATTAGCGATATTATTTTTTCTCGCTGGAAACTGTCATTTAAAGATTAACTATTAGGAAATTTAAATTATGCGATTTGTATATTCTGCACCATTGAAGAATTATTAGCATTTTTGAATCTTTCCAGAGATATGTTAATAAACTAATAAATATGCAAAATTTAATGCATCCGTCTTCTCTTGGAATATTAAGGATTTCGACTTATAATATTGAGAACTTCGATCAATTAATTAATAAAAATTTAAATTATGTGTGCTTTTTTGATTCTGTGGAAAGAACCGAACAAAATTTTCTCGTCAAACATCTGAAGAACTTTAGAAGTTTCCTTTTTAAAATGGTCGAAAAGATCGATGTGTGGCAGAAACTCGTGATATTATGCATTAATTCATCATGCAACTGAATGCTATCTTATTTTTAAATGGGAGAAAATCAAAATTGGAGATTTACGATTCTTCATATTATTGCTTAGCACTATATATCAGAATGGCAAGCGTAATCCAGTTCTTATTAAATCCTATATTGTTACATGGGTTTAGTGTTATATGCTGAGAATTTTGAAGTCTGAGAAAATTATTTACTAAATAAATATAACCTGAAAATATTTCGTGTAATAAATAATATAGCTACTCTAAACATAGATATTAAGAAATATATATATATATATATATTTTAATTTGACAGGATACATTTAATAAATCAGATTTTGTATCATAAGATATATAAGCCTAACCTTTATCAGCTTTAGAACTTATCGTTTTTCTATCTGACATTTTCTGTTCCTAAGTCGTAGTACTTCTAATAATAACCTTAGGCAAATCCCCCGTAGTTTTATTGATATAGTACAAGATCTATCGTTTCTACGTTCGAAATGTCCTTCTAATTTTTTTTCGTTCTGAGGTTATTCTATCAGTCATGTTACTTTATCATGTAATATTCAATTTGCGAACTCCTATTCTAGTTCGAATATTTTCATTTACAATACCGAGTATGTTCTTCATTTCATCCCTATTACAGTTCCAATTGGGAATGATATTTCCCTTATTTTTAAATCTATTATTATTTTTTCTACTTTGGTATATTCTAAGGATTCAATCTTATTTTATTTTTTTACTTATAACGACATCCATTTCACTTATATCCCTATATTTTTAGATATCCATTATTCCCATGATATACACTATTTTGTTCTGTTGGCAATGATATCTTTTATTTATCTTTTCCACTTATATTACTCTTCCTTCTTTATGTTCCTATTACTTCCTTCTGTTGCTACTACTTTTACTGATATTCTCCTTTTTTATCTCCTACTATGGCCAAATCTTCCAAATCTTCTTTTTGTGTGGCAACAACGATACTGTTTTTGCACTTTATCTATTTTATTCTAATGCTTTTTATGTTGTCAACGAGTAATTTAATTTAGTAAAGTTCTCCATCTTCTCCATTCATTACTATTTCTTCCTATTCTATCGTAATTCTTCCATAGCCTTTAAATTTCGAGTTTCCTCGTTCTATTGATGAAATCCGAAATTTAAAAGCTATGGAAGAATTACGATGGAATAGACAGAAACAATAGTGAATGAAGAACATAAACTACATTAAACTATTTATTGACGATATAAAAAGCATTAGAATAAACTAGAAAATGCGCAAAAATATCCATATACAAAAAGAATCAATATACAATAGTCTATATTTTGAATCGAATCTATTATGCAGTTAATAAAGATCATAACGAGTATCATTATTTTCTCAATTATCGTCAATTGATAAAATATCATGCTAGTCAGTTCTTCTCTAGCATCTCTTATATACTCTTCCATATGTTATTTATGAATTTCATTCTTATTTTCGTACTATGATTTGATAAAATTTAATATCAGATTCGAATCTGATAGAGCCAAATCATCGTGCACATTCTGACTCGAATCAAACATCATATACAATCGAAAATTTACAATTTATAAAATTTTACAAATCGAAATCAAACCTAAATCATCATATTCTATACAAGGGACTCTATGAACCATGTCATCATACAAAATCCATTTAAAAAATAAACATAATTGTGAAAATAACAATGGAGTAAATAAATAAGATGTAAAAGAGTGTATAAGATAAAAATTATAGATAAAACACTTGATATGGCATTTCAAGAATTATAAGATCGTTATACAGATAATGAGGGGTCATAACGAACTCAACTTCAAAAATAAACATAATTGTGAAAATAACAATGGAGTAAATTATAGATAAAACACTTGACATGGCATTTCAAGAATTATAAGATCGTTATACAGATAATGAGGGGTCATAACGAACTCAAATTGCCACGGTATACATCAAAAGTTTGGCTAGTAAATATTGTTTGTATAACTTAAATAAAATCTTAATAGTAAGTTATTAATTTAAGAAGTGTTTATACTTCAAAATAAAATAATCAGATTCATTAAAACGAATTTTAATAAGGAAAATTATCATCTAAATTTTAAAATTCATGATGTAACTGCAAATGTTCCTTCTATAATTTTACTGTACAGCAATAATTGTACATCTTAACTTCGATTCACGGTAACTTTACTTATACAACGATCATCCACTTCACGAAATATACAGTATTCTCTCATTTCGTTATTATCAAGTCACTTCTGCTTATCACTCATACTGTATTCCACTTTACGGATCCATATCCAATTTATAATTAATGCAATAAATAATTTTAATTATATAGTTTAATGAGTTTAACAACTGCTCTATCCGGTTTAATAATGCATACTCTTCGATATAATAATAAAGAATAATGGTGCAAACAAATAATAAAGAAAATATTAAATGCGAAGATTATTAGCAAATTATATTCGGTGTAGGAATTTGATAAGGCTCGGTTATTTGTCTGACAAAGCAAAAGATAACTAGCTTCTACAATCTGACTCATGAATGATGCACTATCCAACACCGTTCATGTTTCAAATGATAAAAATGCACGTTTGTTTTCTTAACTCTGAAGAAATATCGATTTTGGTTTACTGATGTCTTTCTTCTGATTTTTTTTCTATTTTCTGGTAGTGGATTATTTTGGTTTCTTGCTATTGTTTTCATTTCTTACAAATTATAATTATAATTTCAATTCATACTACTCGAATATCAAAACCGTTATATTATGTAAATAAACAGTTTTAATTCAGTAATTTTCCATTGTAAAATTCCGTCGATTGATATTATTTCCTGATAAACTCAAACTTCTTTTATATATGAATCGAAACTGAAACTTAACTTTTAAATAAACATCGCAGCTCTAATCGATTTGCGTTATTTCCTATAATAAGCTGCGATGACATTTTTCTCATGAATTTCAATAAATTGAAGCAGTTTTTCATTAACTAAATGATTTTCCGGTAGATATTAAAACAAATTACATCATTAAACTCATCTGTTCTAGCTTCTTTCAAAATAAGCCAGTGTTTTTTACAACTCACTCTAACAGAAAATCAAGTTACGTTAGATAAACCTTAATCATGGTTTCCTCTTTTTTATTTCAGAAATATTTCGAAGAATAAAAATAAAAGAATATGTTAAAGAATCGGTTGAATGAACGATATCGATTTTTTAACAATTTTTTTTTTATAAATAATTCTTAAGTTATTTATTACAATATTTTCGGTTTCTATGTCAGAAGTAATCTTGGATTTCTACTGTATCTATGGACGAAAGTCATCTTTTCTGCTTCGATGCATGTTTTGGCCTTAAGCCATTTTTCTAATCGCATTCCACTGATTCCATAAAATGAATAAAACAGAAAATATCCAACAAGAGAACATAAAACCACGTTATATCGAAAATAAATCAAAATCATCATTAATAGGCATTTTTTATCTTTAAACAAATATTCGATTTCGTAAATATTTTACCAACCAAAAAAAAAATGATGATGATGAATTTAAACTTATAATTACCATAATTCCTGTATTTGTTATCTAATAAACAATAATAAAATATTAAAATAAGTTATGGAAAAAAATAATACTAACAAAATTACTTTCAATTGATAATGTCAAACCTTCAGTGACAGCTGTTGAAATTTTAAATTAGTTCTGCCAGAATTTTTCAATCTCAATCAAAACGAATTCTAATAAGGCCAATTCTTTGAAATGTTGATGTTTTAAAAATTTTATAATTAACGTTTAAAAATAAATTTAATTTATTAATAAATCTTTAAGAAACGTTAAACAAATTTTGTCACATAATCTAATTTTAAAATGCATTAAAATGTCCATATTTAAAAAAATAATAATAAAAAAATTATTTGTTTGTATCCGAATGCAATAAAATTTATGATCTAAAGAACTACCGTATTTAAAAAGTTCTACAGAAAAAGAAAAATAAAAAATAAAAGTAAATGGTTAAAACCTATAAACAAAATAATAAAATGGAAAATCAAATGAGTTTAAGTACAAAATAAAATATTCTGAAAATAAGATGATAAAAAAGGAAATTTTAATCTTTTGAGTAACTTGGATATTCTTCGTGGCTTATACTTCCAATCTACAATACAAAACTTGGCAGAGAAACAAGAAAGTGATTGTTTCTTTCCAAAACTGCTGACACAATTTTTGATTATTGTTTATAGATTTTTTTTAAACTTTAAATCAAATAATTGATATTTTTTAAAGGAAAAACGAAAACTTTTTAAATTATAAAAATCTCAAATTAAAAATAATCGTTGAAAATATTCAATTTAATTAATTAAAAAAAAGAGAACGAGAAAATTGATTATTAAACTCAAAAAATTTTAATGTATTCGATTAAGAGAAAAATTCAAATCTAACCAATGATCTCAGAAGTTTTTTCGAATTTTCAAATCTAACCAATGATCTCGAAAGTTAATTTCAACATTTCAAATCTAGCCAATGATCTAAAAAATAATTTCAAATTTATCCAATCGAGTTTAAAAAAATGTCAATTTCATAAATTTTAAATTTTATCAATTAGTGCAAACAACAATAATGATAACAATAAAATATTTTAATGTAAAAAATCGATTCGTTATTTGTAAATAATTAATTTAATAATATTGAAAACAGTAGAAATAAATTATTGATAGTGATACCAAAGATCTAAATTGCATAATAACCACGTGACGAATAGTCTATTATTAAATTCCTCATTTATCATCCTTCCACGTGATTAAATTTTCGTGACGCTAAAAGAAAGAAATGTTGATCTTTCTAGACTTAATAACTTTTATTCGCTCTTAGTTTGTAACTAAATAAATAACATTTTTAAAAACAATTTGTTTAAGAGTTTTTTTCTCTTCTATTAAGGACAATTTGGTGAAAAGTTAAGAACTAATCCAACGAAACAGTTAAATGACTTCTTCGATACTTTTAACCTTACTTGTAAGTAGAATGAGGACAATTATTTGAGTTAAGATTATCCTTTTGTTGTACGAAAATAACTAGTCTCCAAGGCAACCTATCGTGGGAATAAACAGTAAAGATAAGCAGAAATATTTCGGCGCAATATCCACATGATAAAGAAAGAAATATAAATATTATCAAAGTAACTACACAACACCTGATGCATGCAAAATATATAAGGATAAATAAAATATTATACGTTTATATAATCATTTTGTATCACAATACTGTATTTCTCAACACACAAAAGAATACGTATAAATATAAAAAAACGCTCGTATTAAAAAATACGAAATTCTCGAAAGTCTTCAAAATGTATTCATTCATCTTTTAAATTTAATATTCTAGACATAATTATTAAAAGTTATCTAAAAATATTTTATTTAATCTTTGAATTTATTGGCCGACTAATCTATCTGACTTCATCACGAAAGGATATAAAATTACTGTTAGCAAAGCAAAAATCTCGAAAACAGTATTTAAAGAAACTGTTCTAGAAAAATTGCAGTTTGCTGATTATAATTGCAAATGTGTCCGGAATGAAATAAATTTTAATTCCGTACATAATAGTTTTGTATTAAAAACTCAGTGATTTGTAAGAAAACATGCAATACTGGAAAAGCATCTTTCGTGAAGATTTGAATGTTATTTTTTATTCCGTATGTAGATCAATAAGTTAAGTTTCTTTGTATTTCTTAAGCGTGTAATCGCTTGGAAGATAACATGGCTCTAACTAAATCCATCACGTCCTGTCATTGCATGTATGGATTCGGAGCGAAGGGATGAAATTACCTGTCAGCAGAGGTTTGGATTCTAACTCCTTATTCTTCACAAATTAAACATTTGTTTCGAAAAGTCTGTACAGCTGTTTTATAATATTTTAAATTCATTTAATGTGCAATTAACAATTATAACAAATATTCTAAGCTATAGATACTCATAAGCATAATGCGTGTTAATCTAAAGGTGATTTTAGACGAAACTAAAGGCATAAACAATGCAAATAATGCAATCACTTTATTATTAGTAATTGAAATTAAAGTAAACCACAATAATTTTAAAACTGCTGAGAGAAGAAAATTTTTCTGATAAGATAGATACCAGAAGATTCTCATAAATGGAGAAGCACAAATCTTACTTACAATTATCTAGAACGACACTAAATATAAAGTTATATTTGCAGATATCGCTCAGACATTTCCTTTTCTTTATTTTGTTTTATATAACAAATAATAATAATAATAAATATTTGCACAATTCATTTTAATTAAAAAAAATTTGCTTAATGATCAGTCTATACGGAGTCTCAAGCGGAAATCTGAAAATTTAATCAGTCGTTTTTATTATTATTATTTTTTGTTATAATAAGTTTTGTATTTATTTTTTAATATTACATCATTGATCTGTAAACTTATGCTATTTAAGTTTATTAAAAGTTAAACGAAAAATAGTTAAAAATTTGATCAACATTTTTTAATTGTAAAAATTGATGAGAAGTCGAGTTTTTGTAAAGATATCGGATGACTAGTCGGCAAACATTACATTTTAATTAAATATGACAGTTTTTGTTACTTTTTTATATAAATACTTTCACTTTCTAAATTAAGATAATATAAAAAAAGGTTCTTCCATTCAATTTCTTCAGAACGCTTTAAATCTTTTTCAACTGCGTGAAATTTTTGATTCTTTCGCACTTTTTTCACTTAACATTCAGATTATTAGTTTACTATTTTTTAATTTTTTATGCGATATTTTTTTCAAGTACTTCGGTTTTAAATTACAGTATTTGGAATATTTATAGATAACTAAATATAAATGCTGTTCTTAAAATATATATGAAGTTAAAATAATGGAAACTTTCAAAAGTTAATTTTAAATATTAAAAAAAAAGGAATACTATAAATGCTTAAATATTTTTCAAAATTTATCTAAAAAAAAGGTTTTAAAAATTTTTCTATTGAAGAACTTCAAGTGCAACTTGTATTTCTAAATAAACATTATGCAAATGGACAGTTAAGAGTGAAGACAAAAGGTGCACATTTACTTCTCTCCCAGAAGTCCATTCATCCACATTAAGGAAACTTTCTATCGATCCGTTCTATTTCTGCATTTTATCAAGAATTTTTCATGTTAATAAATAAATAAATATATTTTTGAACAATGCGACTTTATCTTTGCCATAAAAATTCCAATATTTTAAAGTTTTGTCAGCATTTTTTCAAGTACGTGAGTAAGTGCACTTTTTAGGGAAAAACATTTTTTGGTACTTCACAATGGAATATGCTGAGTGAAGTTTTGCCGAGGATCTTGCAAAAATGACACGTGTAGCACTTTTATATGTCGAATATCACTCAATACACATTCTAAAAGTTAAAATTTCGTTATTTTATTTTTTCATATCGTTGTGTATTGAAATAATCCAGAATAATTTTTTTTTATCTAAGAGATAATTCCATGATGCGGAAATTGTGAGCTGATCAAAATGTTTAACTGATCCCAAACATTAATTCGGTGGATCAATAAATTGACTTGTAGGATAACTCTACGCTTGGGATTATCGATAATGCAGCTTTAAGATCTCGACTACATTTCCTAAAGTTCGGCGTAACAAGTACAGTTTGTCTCATTTAAAAATATTGGATAAGAGATTATGATTAAAAAAAACTCTTACCTTGGAAGCACTGTCCAAATAACCAGATCTGAAACCCAAATGTGGTAAACGTGCATAGCCAGTTATAAGCGATACATAAAAAGTAAGAGGAGGATCGAGAAACGTGAGCAGCAGGCTGGGATTATGTGGCTTGAGGGAGTCGCATAAAGTAGTGATGACATCACGAGTACTATTACCAAGTGTGGAAACACTAGCTAAAAGTGCTACATCTCTGCCAGGCATTCTATCGATATCAATAAGTGACTTTCTCAAGGCCCGCGATACTTGATGAGTCAGTTCTGGTGGTACTATGGCCAGTAGGTGTAAAGGGAAGCCCCAAGCGCCCCATAGCACCCCAGATACGACCAGTAGGAGACAGAGGGAGGGGGCAAACCCCCCGCCTGAGTCGACGAATCCCATAATCGTGTCAACACCACATACTGGTTTTCGGTGCACATTGAGCAACTTGCCATCCGTTATGGTTTACGGCGGCATTAACGTACCCACCGTCCATGACGTTGCCAGCATGTTCTTCGTTTAGTGCGTTTCGATCATGATCGAAGAATGTCCATCTCCGAAGCAGACGATACAATGGACAAGTTGGCGTCCAGACCGATCAGTGGTAGAGTATTAGCACGCATGCGCCCCAACGGGCTGCATTGATTGTCGAGTAGAGGGGAACGGCTGAAGAGTGTCGAAAATCTCCAAAATTGTAACAAATCGATTATTCATGGACGGTCAATGATTATTATTAGAATGATAACCAATGAGCGTCGCGTCTTTTCTAAAACGGAATCGATTAAACGAATTCTTTATTTAAAAAAATATCCCTAACGACAAAATATCCCTCTCGAGTTGTCGATGATGGTGTCGTTTAATAATGAAGAACAGTTATAAAATATTAATTATTATTATATTTCATAAAAAATATTTTTAAAATGAATTTAAGATAAGTAAATATTTACTATGACGCCAGTGACAGAAATATTCGTTTCCTATAACAAAAATTCTCTCTTGGGAAATAACTGCAGACTTAAGGAATAAGTAAAGATGAAAGCAGCTTAATAGCAAATTTTCTCGACTTTGTAATTTACTAAATTACTTAAAAGAAAAAAAAAACGAAAAAATTACTAAGTTTTATAAAACACAAAAGACTAATAAAGATAAACGGCAGTTTTGTTATTTGCTTTCTTGCATATATTATCAATACTATAATTGTTTGGTAGAAGGAAATCGTCAGGTATTTGCATCATTGACGATCTGGCAGTTCTTAAACTTCGTGCAAGAATATAACTACGACTTTTCTTTAATTAAGACTTGTTAAGAAAAATAAAATTTTTAGAAAATATTTTTAATGAAATTACTGAATTTATATATATGTATATTTGTGTGTGCTTTAAACTAAAATAAAAAAAACTTATTTTTTTTTTTTTAAATTTAAGTATTTATGCAGCGCCATCTGTCAGTGAATTTTACAACTGCAACAATTATAAAGTTAACACATAAGTTAACAAAATAAATTTCAGTAATTTATTTGAAATCAAAGTAAACGAATATAAGAGAAAATAACGAGAAGCAATCAGAAAAGCAATTGATACATATTTTTAAAATCTTATCATTTTCTCCGAAAGATGATGATAAGGAATGCAATTAGCGAGTCAATCCTAAGTAAAATCAATTGATGTGATGCTAATGGCATTTCCAATTAAATAAGTTTTTTTTTTACAATTAGATTCGTATAAATAATCGTTAATTATGTAGTCAAGAAGAATTTCAAATATAAGTCTCGAATAAAATATTTTATTTTCTTCAGGTATTGTTCGATATTTATAATCAAAATAGCAACCTTTCATTAAAATTCACTATGAATGCACAATTTATAAGAGGAAATGAAAAAATAATTCAATAATTTTATTATAAAATTTTATGAAATTATCTAGTTCTCCATAAAGTTTTTAATAAATTAATAAGAAGTGACTAATTTTTCGAAATAGTTCTTTAAATATTAAAAAATTTAGTCTGCCATCTATTATCAAAATCGAGAAGCATTAAAGTCTTCTACAACTTTGGCATCTACGTAAATCATAAAATATTAAAATTCGGAAAGTAAATTAAATTATTATTATATTTTTTAATATTAAAAAAATTAAATTAAGTTTCATTCAAAATATAACTGATTACTTTTAATATATAAATATTATTTTATGAGATCTTAATTTTAATAACAAATATAATCTTCCATAAATTATTTTTTATTTATAAAGAAAGCTTTTTAATGTTTAGCATTTCACGAATACAACAGATGGCGCCAAAGTAAAATTCAATGCTAAATGCATTTCAAATTAATACTACTCTTAGTTTGGCTAGATGGCGATACAATTCAGTTTTATATTTTTTAGATTTATATAGTAACTGTATGTAAAATTATAATCAAGGATTATAATTCACTATAATTTTAAATATTTGTTAATATTTTACAAATTCAAATTAAAAACATATTTAAAGATAACATTAGCAAACATTAAGAATATTAATTTGTGAATTTTAACTTTTTTTTCTTTAAAAAATTATCAGAAGAAATTTTAAAATTGTGCGTTTCTAATTGAATTTTTCTCCGCAGAGAGGCGCCTTGCGTGTTTTAAATAGTGAAAGGAGAGCAGTTTGAGCATATAAGGAGGAGAATTAAAAGAGGGAGGGTGAATTAAGGGGAAAAGAGAAAAAGAAAAAACTTTACCTATCCGGTTCATGCAGTGGCCGTGTTATTTATGGCGGTAAGGCAATAAAGTTTGCTGAAATAGTCATCGCTGTAGCTAATTGCTGCATGAACAACATTCCACACGATTTCTCTAAGTGCGGCAGGGATACTACGTGATTCGACAACAAACCCGATGTCAACCACCAAAACCAACCCAAAAAATTTTACTTTTGATTATTAGATTACAGTCTGCGTCCGACGTACTCCTCTCTATTAGGGTTGTAAAGATTACGGATTTCTATTTTTGGTCATTTATAAGGCGATGCGCGCAGATACCTGTCCAACACATGTAGACATCGGACGCCATTAGTCAAGTTTGTCTTTCTGCCAAGGACAGCGGCACTTGAGTCCGTCTTCTGACACAAGTTGTCAAGAATCATCCTGACAAATAATTGGATGTTTTATAAACGAAATTTTTTAAAATTAAATTAAATTAAAGTGATGAATTAATCAATATGTTAACGTCTTGCCAAATGGCGGGCAATTTTTCTAATTATTTGTCACACTTCCCTATATGAGTAACAGTTTATTCCGATAGTGTTCACATCATTTGTAAATCAAGGAATCCCTAGGCGGAAGCCATTAAGAAGTCCACGTGGACAATCATTAATCATGGCCCTAGCTACCTAATTGCATCTTCTTCCTCTCCTTCAATATCAGTTTGGGTTTTTTACTCTTATTATACTTTTAAAATTCATTTTGCGTGTGGCTTTCCGTCATTCCGCTTCGTTGACTTTCCTCGTCAATTGTTAAACATCCCAGATATTTTTATATCAATTAAAAATTAAGCCATTTGAAAAATTTAAATATCGAGACCGTAAATTCGAAAACGGTAATAGTCGAGCCTTTCATACTGATTAGTTTATATTAATCTGGAACTGATTATCATTAATTATTCGTTAATATGATCGGAATGATGAGCAGGATAATGCGATGATCTGAATGATAAAGAGGATTCACTATTATAATAAACATTTATTATTAAATTATGTAGATAGCTTTAATATTAATTATATATATATATTATACATTTTTAATGTCTTATAGCATTGTTCCCAATTCGGCAATTAAATTATAACAATCAAAAAGATTCAAAATAATTATTTAAACGTTGTAAAGAAAAAGCAATTAATTTCTCATTTTGAGTCATTCTGCACGTCTTCACGTAGTTTATACTTGAGACTGTCACTATATAACGAAGAATATTTGCTTCGAAAGTGGGAGGAGTTGGCGGGGGAGAGATGAAAGATTGTTGAACTTAGTTACAGCCGATCTTGTGACATAAATCACCCTCTTCGGAGTAGAAACAAATATCTTCATTCCTTCAACCTGCTCGATTAGCCCTGTACGTACCCTATTGTCCAATCTGATATAATTTATGGCAGCCGTCTCTATTCCTTTGCTCTTATGCCATCTACTCCATGTTATTTTTTTATTCTTGGCAAAACCTAAAATTCTTCCTTCTTAATGGGATACTCCTATCTGTCTTGTATTCCAAACATGAATCTCTGTATTTCCATGTTATCGTTTGGACAAATTCTTTATTAGTTATATGCCTAATTCCAAAAACTATGATGATGCACATTTCTGTTTTCAAATTCATCTAATTTCCTATAATAATCATAAGTTATATTAAATTATATAAGAATGAGTAGAAAGAAAGAATTGATAAGCTTTTTGAAGCACAAATGCTTTAGTTATCTTCATAAGATTCGGGAAGAATTTGAAATTGGATAAGGTAAAGTAAGAGTCGCCTAGCATAAGAACATTTAGGTACTTTCTAAGTTTCATATAGAAATTTTCTTGTTTAAACAGTTAGAATGATTTTCACCTGTTAAGTTCAATACCCAAAGACAAATCCATCATTAAGTATTAAAAAATAACTCGTACAAATATTAAGCGTATAGAAACTTGTTTTAAGAATATTTTGATGACTCGTCCGATGGATGAGCCCACAGTAAATGAGGATTAATAGGCTCATTACTCATGTTTACTGTCATTGATACAAGATACGGATTGGGCATTCATCTTGAACATGGAACAGATGCAAAATGCATTCAAACCACACATATATCAAAACATTGACCTCTTCTTTCATTACTTATGCCGGATTTAATTGCTGACATATTTTTATCATAAGCTTATTAAAATATGATTATCGAGTATCAAAAAAATAAACGCCCAAATTAAGTTTCATAATCACTTGTAAACATGTTATTTTTTTCTTTTTGAAAATATCGCATTTATCAGAAAGAAAACTAAGAAGAGAATTATGTAATTTGAGAACATAGGTTAAAGTTTCTCTTAAAATATGTATAAATTAAGTAATTTTTAATTTATCTTTCTTTAGTTCTATTTTAGAACAGTTCGTAATATAAAATGTTAATCTTCCAAATCATCTAATTTGTAATTGCGGCGATTATTCAATCATTACATTAAATAAATATCAAGTTATTTTTGCATAAATTAAATAACTGTAATCACGCTCAACTATGTTAAAATTGTAAAAAAATATTAAAATTTCTCTTCATAAATTCTTATCATATAGCTCAAAACAGATTTTTTTTCATCGTCTATTTAGGATCGGTTGGAGTATAGTTGATGTCCTTCGAACAGCATAGGATGACTACTTTTTTGTAATCTTTAAATTGCGGAAACCACACCTTAAACGAGGATAGGGGCAAAGAACTGCACGCACAACTTAACATAAGGGCAAAGAACATGGTAAACCGAAAATCTTAGCTTTAGTTACGTTTTATTCGTGATAAATCGAAATAAAGTTAGAGTAATTATACGAAAATTATTACAATAAAAAAAGGGGTTTACATCTAAGATTTCATTGTTTACGACAGATAAATGTAGTTAATCCTTTACGCAATGTTATTGCAGGCTCAGTTACGCTTAAATTCCTAATATTTTTTTCTTTATAGCTCGACAAGAAATATTTATATCCACTGTGTGCAAATTTTACTTAAAAATATTAAAATAATGTTAAAATGCCATATTATTATTTCTAAGCCATAAATTTAACTCGTAACTGTTTTTCATACTTTAAACAATAAAATTATTATTATTATCATAACAGAATATTTTTATAATATAATCTTAAAGAATAATTAATTAAAAATATACGAAATTTTATATTTTGTTTTGAAAATAATAATAATAAAAATTGAAAAAATTTTAAAACAAAAAGCTGATATTGAATACTGTTTGTCATTAAAATTATAAAAGGTGATTAATTATTATTATACATAAATAAAACATCATAAATTGCATTTTTATAATTTTTTTTTTATTAAAGAAGAAGAAATTACAAAATAAAATAGCAAATTCTTTCCTAAGCGTTTCTTTTTAATTAAAACATCAACTTAACACAATGACTCCAACTGCAATCGCAGAAACTTAAATACAATCACAATAATAAATCAGACAAACATGTAAAAAAAGACTTTGATTTAACATCACAAATTATTTTGTAAAGCTTATAAAAATTTACACATATATATATAATATATATATATATATTGCCAAATTATAAAAAAAAATATATATTCTGTCTTCGTGGAAACTGTCTCTTTTTTATCACAAAGTTTCGGACAAATATTTTTTTTTTCTAGGGGGAAATTATCATTTTGATAATTAACACTCATACATAATTAATTTTAAACCACAAAAATCACAAATGTACGTATTTAAAATCACAAAACAAGTATATAAAAAATACCTCTATATACAATTTACCACTACCTTAATCTTTCACAATTAAATTAAACATAGATATATATATAATATATATATTTTTCATACCAGGACCTTTAACATCTCATGAAACTCCTACTAAGGTTCTGATATTCTTAACAGCCTCTTGCCAATAAAGGCGGAGAATAAGGAGTGAAATTTTTAAAAAATGAGATCTGCATTATTCCTTAGTCTCCTATTCTTCAGCTCTGCTTACAAAAAAAGGATAAAATGTATATAATAGAACACAAAGCTGTACAAAAGTAACACCCTTAGGAATCGAGGATTTTTTCATAAGGCAGTGATATTCAGCTAGTCTAACCGCCATTTTGATTGCACTACTTAATTTAAAATGGCGATAAGAGCTGGAGACTAAGTTTGAATGCTTCAGAATTGCATAAATTTTGATTATTGATAAAAATCGTTTCACGTAATTAATGTGGAAAAAATATCACGTATTTTTACCGCGAATTGTTTTTGTCTCCATGTTTTGCTTATCAATCACAGTTACTTCTTTTAGAAACGAATTGCTGCGATAAAAACCAAAGAATTCAAGCGTAAATAAGCATTCTAGATACACAATATGTCGATTTATATGTACAATATATACAGTGAAGATAGACAGAGCAGGCCCGATAATTTAAGTTAACCCATTAACACTGTTAACTTGGCTACATCCCAATATTAAAATGTCTCGTTTTTCTTTAGGAAACCTTAATTCTCGACCTGCTAAACGAGCCGTTTCTAATTCTCTTTCGGCATTGGCTAGTTCTCTAGCTATAATGCCCGGTGTTTCTTGTTCACGAGCTATCCAGTCGAGGGCCATTTGAGATCTCATGTCGTCGTCCAATGTGCGATGTGAATAGTGTGCCACTACTTCTTGTCTTGAGCACTGCCGCTCTCTCATCGCTTTCAAACTTCCGTTCCAGTGTAAGAGTTGGAAAACAGTCATTAATTCTTGAAATTCCAACATTGTTCTTCCTTTGTTGGCTTCTAACATGAAGCGAAAGGCCTCGATCCCGCTGTTAGTTTGATCTGCATCTTCCGGGTTTCCCTGGATAAATAAAAAAGATGAGCATGTAAAATATTGTGAGAACCTACTTATATTCCTAAAAATTAAGAATAAACTAGAAAATATTACTTTGAAAGATGCTTTTGCTTCAGCGTAAAAATTCCTAAAAATTAAGAATAAACTAGAAAATATTACTTTGAAAGATGCTTTTGCTTCAGCAACAGCTTTTTCTATAAAATCCTCGGAAATTCTTCTGGAAGGATGCTCATTGAAAACAGAATTCATTAATGCTATCTTTGCTGCACTCCTCCTAGCTTCTGCTTTAGTTGGGCAATTCTAAAAGGAGAAATTATACGAAAATAAAAATCATTTCTGATACCAAATCCTTCAAGTACTAATGATAAATGTATGAAAATTGAGAAACGATGAAACATCTGTAAAAATTTTCTTCACAGCTTGCGACCAAACAGCTTGACGTGTGGCATGTGATTGATATTTGCTCCTAAAGAAGCAGGCTTCATTTTTTTCCACATCACAAGTTCTATAATTCGGTGTTATTACAGGTTTTAAGTTGTAAACACCTGTGTGGTCTCAAATATAGATATAAAACGTGCTTTTCTGTAAGAGTGCACTTCTTTTATGACAGGCATATTGACAACTGTGGCGAAAAGCGATTCACTGATTGTATGAGTACACACTTACATTAACAATACACTCTCCCCTGACTTAAGAAACTCGGGGTCAAAAGTCATCTCCAACAGAGAGATGTACGAATTCCAGTTTCCAATTTTTCCTCCATCACAAATTCTATACTTGGTAGGTGGCTTTGACTGGAAATAAATATAAATTTTATTGATGCAACAACAGTAAATTCAAACTTGTAGAGAGGATAACTGCTTTACTGATACAATATATTCTTATTAAAATGCTGTTTATGATCAAGGATTATTTTCAAAGGAATGTCATGCCATAAATATACTAGATATTTTTTGCGACATAAATTATATACATTATTCTATACGGAAAACATCACGTCGTCAAGCTATTTTGATTAATTTTGATTCAAGTCTAGTGAATACGTAATATAATGATGTTTTCGTTGTTTTTTCTGTCATAAAATTAAATTATAACTCGCTGGTAGCTGCTGATAATGTTTATCGATATCAAATTTCGGAATTTAATTTATTTTGGGACCAATGAATTAAAATTGCTGCCAGTTTATATTCTGTTGTTTATTGCACGTCATTTAACATATTGTATGCAGCCAACTTATTTAAAATTTAAAAATAGAACCTATTTTATGCCTTTAAAATAAGAACTGAAATCATCATCTTACGTTAATTTCTTCTAGAGTTATTCAACATAATTAAAAAGAATAATGACTTCTGTCCATCATTTCGAATTTATTTACGATATTCGCTTTACTTTAGTCATTATATGAAGCCATATTGCAACCGATGTATGCCGTTATGACGTATTTGATCAGTAAAATGTTCATTTTTCATTACAGCACTGGAAATGACAACCTGCAACTAATTATCTGTTGTACACAGGAGGCTACTTATGTAAGTGATTTACTGATCTAAGAGAAACTAGTCTGTGTGATAACTTTTTTGACCCCAACCTTCTATAGCAACGCTATCATTACGGTCCACACAACACGACCGACTGTGATTTGTGTGGTCGCAATGTTGTTGTTTCGTCTATTGTTATTCAAACAGCCCACCTGTTATGATCAAAGTGGAAGGAACAATGGTTCCTCTAAGGCGTCCAGACGATAGTAGTCCAGACAAAATGGGGGTATCAAGGGGTTGGAATGTCTTTATATAGAAAAGAGAAGTCGAAAAAAAATTTTCCGCAGGTGTTTCGGTGATAAAAATAACTTGTTTTTACATTAAAATATATCTTAACATTGATCAAGATCCAAATTTTTAATGTGGGCTTTTTATGAAATGAATTTCAAATAGTAGCCAGAGGGAAATATTTATGTTAACTGCAATTATTTTTTATATATTAATGTGTATAAAAAGGTTAAAAGTACTGTATAAACAGAGCATAATCAACACAATCCGCATAAAAGCCTTAAATGTTGTCATCTTGTGATTATTATATATCTTGTCACTCTAACAATCTCATTTCCTCTAAGTTCTTATTGTTCATATAAGTTTAAAAGTTGCGATCTCTTCTTAAGTTCGTAAAATACTATCACACTGCTTATTTGATTCATTAAACAAAACATTAAAACAATTAAGAAATAGGAAAAAAGTTTATTTCTCTGAACGTAATCACTAACTAAATAAAGGATATAAGTTTGAAGATCTCAGAAAGAACTCTTCCCCGAGGGAGATGTAAGTCTGTAATAATACAATTAAATTTGAAGAGAAAAGTGTCATTATGATGTAGAAAATAAATAATAGTCTCAGTATTCATAAGCGTAGTCGATCTATTATGAAACGAAGAAATACAGATAGACAGGAAGTTTATTGTAAAGAGTTCACATCAAAAATTTGCTTTCATGTGTCAAAAGAAAACTGCAAGAATCTAAACATTTGTCGCAATTAATGTTGAAAAAAAGATTCAAGGCAAACCACACTTAACCAATATAAAACACATACACATAAACAGAAAAAAAAGAGGTCTGAAGAAGCGAACAGGTGTTCAAAGCAGTTAGTGTCAAGGCTAGAAAATAAAGAATTGCCTACCGAAATACAATGGACGATAAAAATTAGACTGCAGGGGTGGGAAATTTAGCATCGTTCCTGTGAGAATTGGGTCAGTAAATTAAATATTGATACTAAAACATTATCATAAACATGCATTTTATGTCCTTAACTGTGGGAATGAGTCAAACAATTAATGGAAGAATTTGTTTTTCATTTAAAAAAACTCAAAAGTTTTAGGATGATATTGATTCTTCATTTCAGTAATGGATGGAATTATACATATATATGTGATTAAAATTAAGAATCCAGTCATTAGAGGCTCTTTTAGGTGAGTCATACATTGGTTATAATTCCAGAAGGTGCTAGTAAATGGATCAGATGCCCCCCAGAACATTCAGGTGGAGCTTGTTAATAGGAGACATATCTTCTTTCCTAACTTTTGACATTTCGTATGCTTCCTCCGATTGTATCATATGATAATTACAATCTTTGTACCCGATTCTATATAGTGATTTTCTAGAGTGTATGTCAATGAATATGATCACGTTTTGGAGTAATCATATCCAAACTGTATGACAAAAAATGGTCCACAGAGTTCAGGCACGACCATGTCAGGTGAAACAGGTGGTGCAACTAGACTGTAAGTGATATATTTCCCTTGTCACGAGGATATTAGGGAGGCCACTGACGTCACATAGGGTGTTAGGTTAATTTTTCCCACACCTATCCTGTTACAGGTTAGATCTGTATCAAGTCTCGTTACTGACCGGTCAAGTCATTGTAATGGAATTCGGAAAGTGGGCACGTATCAAGGTGTGACGTTTCAACAATTCGAAACGTGACGGGTATCGGAATACTCGACTACGAAGATTAGTTCCGAAATGAAATTTGAAATAGCCTCGATTTTATCAATTTTACAACTGATGTAGAAAGTAATAGAAGAATAATTATTGGAGTTAATTACCTGAAAACTTCCAAAGCAACTTCCACCGGGTAACGTTACATAACAGATGTAAGGAGGACTGGATGAAGGAACTGATTCGTAAATAACAAGTGCTCCATTTTTGAGATCGGCTCCTCTTGCTTGCTTCATTTGCCAGAATTCTTGAAGGGCTTCAACTACATTCACTGAAATTAATTAAATTTAATGGTTTACGATGAAGTTACAATATTGCCAATGATTAATGAATGATTAAATTAACTTACAACTACCAAGTTACCTTTGCTATGTTTCAAAACCATCAATTTGGGTCTTTTATATTTAACATATCAACAATAAGGCTTTTAACTCATCAACAATATTATTATACGAAAACTTTTCATAATAATTATCTGATAAATGACAGTTATCGATTAAAATTTATCATTGATTTGTTATAAAGTTATCAGTAAAATTTTTTCAATAATCAAATTTAATCATTGAATATATTATCTCTTCAAAATTAAACAAATTTATGTATAATTTATATTAATATATCATCTAAATACTAAGAAACCATCTAATTTGTTTTCTTATTATTTATTCATTTTAATTTAATTATAATTATCCCCAATGTTGATCTTTAATGATGATTAATTTTCGCATTGCTTATATTTCAATTATTTCATTATCATCGGCATATTTTCAATGTTTTTCATCTAAAATATGTAATTTAATAATTTAAAATATTTGATTTATTTGTTTACCTTAATATTCAGAGTAGAAAGCTTATAATGATTTAAAATATTTAAAAAAAAATTTATATTCGATCCTCTTACTTGAAATTATCTTTATTTTCCTCCAAGTTGAGTTAAAAATGATGATTTTTATACATAAATATTTTACCTGTTTGACATTTTATGCATATTTATATCATTACTGTTGTAATTCGTTATTAATTTGACTTACTTGTTAGTAGAATATTTAGGATAGGCATTATAATAGTCTTATATAATGAATAGATTATTCAGTATTCAAAGGAAACAAAGGAACAAAAGAACAAACAGAATATCTATCTTTAGAGATATACCATAAACAAAAAGAATATCCCTTTGCAATCTCTATGAATACCTCTAAAGATGTCTACGATATCACTACAGATATCTCCATGAATGTCAGTCTATACAGATGGCCTATAAGGTTTGGTTGTACTATATTTATTAACCGAAATAATTTGAATCAGAGACAAATTTAATAATTAAACATTAAAATATAAAAAAAGATTTAAAAAAATCATCAAAATATACGATTTTCTTTCATTCTATGCATAAAACTAAAAAAATGTAATAAAAGTTAAGTTTTGGCCTTCATGAGAACTGTTAAAGAAGATAATATTAATAATAATAACAATAATTTGCGTTTAAATATCATTTAGATCAGGGGTGTCCAACCTTTCGGCTTTCTTGGGCAGCATTTGAAGAAAAAAATTGTCTCGGGCCACACATAAAAAATACTAATTCCAACGATAGTTTTTAAACAAAAATGTTAATAAATAATGTATAATATATGATATTCCCCGTGACAAATAATCCAAAATGTCGTAACATAATAATCTTCGATTTCTTTTCGTTCAGAAATTTTTTCAAATCATTGAGCGGATTAAGAAGTTTTAATCACTGACATAAGAAATATTTTAGGAAATTGAAATAGGAAATATAGATAGATATTTAAATAATAAAAACTTCATTAATTTCATTAAATAGATTAAAATTTCAAAACAAATAACAGAAAAGAGGAAGTTCATAATTTTATGATGGGCCGCGATTTTGTATACATCCGATTCAAAACCAAGAGGTCTCTTTTCTTTGTCATTTCTAAGGATATTAAAAATTGTAGGTGGTCGCTTATACGTGGATTTTAGGTTGGCGCTGGCTAGGGTTTTGTTCAACGTCTTTAATACTGTAAACGATAGGGTAGGGAGACTCTACTGGTGTCTGCTTGAGGTGAGAGAGCAGTTAGGACTGGGGCGGGCTGCTGAGTGAAACTTATTTGGCTACCCAGTTTGTTTTTTTGTTCGAAGAAAATTCTACGCATAAGCTTTCGGCTATACCCGTGTTTAAGCCCGCAACGGTAAATCCTGTCGAGTTTGCTATTCAAAAGTGTGCGATTACTACAGTGTGTCAGTGCTCTCCTGAAATACGCACGT